>JASCZI010151191.1:6849-22133 GCA_036250425.1 Stylosanthes scabra
TCGACGGGTTCAACGCGGGGGCGCGGAGGAGGAGGAGGGCCGGGGGGACCTCTTGGCGGAGGAAGAAGTGGCCTTCCGCCTTGTCTCTTTGGACCGTCGCTCATATCTTGTGAGGCGAGGTTCTAGAATGATCTTGTGACTTTGCTAAAGACTTGTGAAGGGAGGTGTGAGAGTGAGAATATAGAATGGGCAAGGATTCGTTGGCCCACCTGATAAATTGACATCATTTGAATTTTACAATTTAAAAAATGGGTAACGGTGGATGTAAATCTAATTTGCACAACTAAGTTAACCAACTCATTTGTTTGGATATCAAATATCAAATATTTTTTTTTTAAAGAAGAGATTTCCATTCAACAAGGTTGGCCTAAAATATCAAAAGAGGCCATATTACCCACTTCTAATGGAGTCTCTTCCAACCACACTATATTTGGTTTGGTAAGAGCTAACTTTGCTAGAGTATGTGCTACTTGATTTCCTTTTCTCTTCACATGACTAATGTTATAAGATCTAAACCTGTTAAGCATTTTTATACAATTAGAAATTAGAAGCCCAAAATAGTTACCCTGCTTTTTCCCAGAGGATAAGGCCCTTACTACCTCAATATTATCGCCTTCCAATTCAATATAAAAAAACAGCAATTCAGGGCCAAATTTAAGCCCTCCAAAAAAGCCCTAACTTCACCTCTCTAACAGAAAGAGAAACTTCAGCTTCCACGGTGGTAGCTGCCATAACTACCCCATCTTCATTCCTGATATCAAATATCAAATAGAATAGTTAAAAGAATGGGAAAACCACATTTGTGATTCGATTATTTTAAATTAGTACAAATGTACTTTCGATTTTTAAGAAATATTAAAGTGCCTTCACTTTTGAAAAAATAAGACTATTATACCCTATGTTGGACTGACTTGCCAGATGACAACGAAAATTGCTTGTGTGACTGAAACGGATTCCATTTTGACTCAACGGTATCTAGCATGGACTCATTCTTGCTTCATATGTCCAAAACGACATTGTTTTTCTCCAAATTGTGAAGCTCATATACAATAGTCAAAACGAAGTCGTTTCTCCTCTCATTCGTTCCCCACAAAACTCCCATCTTGACAGTGTTACTACACACTCTGTCCTAACGTGTAATCGAAGATGAGTGTGCAATAACACTGCCAATATGAGGGTTTTGTGGGGAACGGATGAGAGGATAAACGATTTCGTTTCGACTATTGCATATGAGCTTTACAATTTGGGGAGAAACAACATTGTTTGGGACATAAGAAGCGAGAATGAGTCCACGCTAGACACCGTTGAGTCAAAACAAGACCCGTTTCAGTCACACAAGCACTTTCCGTTGCCATCTGGCGAGTCAGACCAACAGAGGGGTATAATAGTCTTGTTTTTTCAAAAGTGAGGGGCACTCTAGTATTTCTCAAAAGCCGAGGGTACATTTATACTAGTTTAAAAAGGTCGGGGACACAAATGTTTTTTTCCCTAAAAGAATTGACCCGTCAATTGGTCCATTTAGGCCATCGGATTAGAGGTTCAACTGCCAAGTTACTGGTCGAACCGTTGGCCCCGGTCCCACTTATATAAAGATATATAAAATCTGAACTATGTCTTCATTAACATTTTAACAACCAACAAATCTCAATTCTTAAAAACAACTAATACAAAAAATAGATATTTAAAAGTACAAACATAACATAACAAGTGTATAAAGTTCAAATATAACAAGATTACAAACTACAAAGTGCAAACATCCATAAATTATGTCCAAGAAGTGATTTCAAAGTCTTCATATGGTGTTTCTGAAGAGGCTATCCTAAAATACTCTATGAAAATTGAACCCATCTTAACAATTAAGCAGAATAAATTAAAGCAACATAAAAAAAAGCAAGCAGCAGCATAAAAAATTGAATATTGAAGCAGCATACAAATTCAGCACAATAGCATAGACCAAAACATGTTTCTATAAAAAATGAAAAATTGAAGCAGCAATTGAGCAGAAAAAAAGTGAACATAACTGAAATTTTGGTTACTGGAAGTTTGAAAGCAGAATTGGATTTGATAAATGTTTTATTGTCTAAAGGGCACATGGTCAAATGGAAGAACAATAAAAGCAATATGAACAGTATAGATTTGCTTGAATTTTTTGTATTTGAAACCATGAATTAATTAATTAAAAATCAAATCCACTAGAGTGGTAGCAAGTAGCAAAGCATAACATGGTGTTTGTCTAAGAACAACGCCCAACATCATATAAAATTAAAGGATGATTAACTGCGGGAAAAACTTACCTGGGAAGAATAAAGTGACACAGAGGACTGGCAGCGCGGAGGAAGAAGGCGACGCAGAGGACTGGCGGTGGTGCGGAGGAGACAAGATAGAAGTGGACCGACGGTGAGAAACGGACGGCGACGAACAGTGAGGGGATGAGATGAGAGGGATGGCGTGAGTGTCTCTGAGAGGCAGAGAAAGGGTTGTGAAATTAGGGTTTTGGTACTCCCAACCCAACCAACGACGTCATCCAAGTATCTTTCTTTCCCTTTTTGAGTTAAATATCAGAATGGCCCCTGAAATTTGGGCTCTTGATCAATTTGGCCCCCAAAATTCACTTGGAATCAAAATCGCCCCCCACTTTCGAAGTCGTGGCTCCCGTTAGCCCTTCTGTTATCTTCCGTCAAAAAGACGATGACGTGGCCGTTAAAGCTGCCACTGTGGACACTGTTAAAACGACGTCGCACTTTCTTCGTGCCAATACAGTGCTAAACGATGTCGTTTTAATTGGAGGAAGTTAAATTGAGTCTTGCAGTGTTTGAAAACACAAAGACCCTTCCTCTTCTCTCTTCTTCTCAGAGCGTTTTTGCAACAGCGAAATACGGTGTAGGCAACCTGGAACTACATTCATATGGTGGGTGGCATGGAGGATCAATCGGGGTGGTCGGCGCAAAGGCATTGCCCTGATAAGGTGAGTGAGAGAACAAAACCCCTCAATCATTAATGCTCTGTTATGTTTTATGTGGTTATGAAAAAATAATTATTTACTTTTCTAACACATTTTGGGGGTTAGGGTTCATGAAAATCTGTTTGATTCTCTGGGTTTCGTTGAATATTGCTTCTGTTTAGGGCTCTGCGCTAGGGTTTGGTTGGTTTTCTATTATAGGGTAATCTGGTTGGGTAAGTGCGAAGGGATTGCATGTTGTTAGTGTGGATTTGTGGTTCCTTCACTTAGAGCTATGATTTATGGGTGAATGGTTTAGGGTTTAGTGTAGTAGTATATGAGAAAATCGGTTGTGATTGTCTCACTATATTCTGAAATTTTATTGTAGGAGAGGAAGGTGATCACAGTAGTGTATCATCACGGAGGCACACTTGTGACCAAGGATGATGGTGAAATGGTTTATGAGATGGGGGAGATAGCAGAACAAGTATACCATGATGTGAACACATTGGATGTGTTTGAATTGAAGGATCATCACAAGGTGTTAGGTTATGAAAATATTGAGGAGTGTTGGTGGCTGGCTCCTGGTAGAACTTTGAAGACAGGTTTGAGGGCTCTATGCAATGAGGATGAATTGGCAGAAATGTGCTTCCTAGCACAAGTGAGTGGAGGAAGGGTTCACATTTACTATCAGCATGGAGTTTCTGTTCCTGAAGAGATTGATGAATGCCCAAGGTTGATTGAGATGCCACCCTCCACCAAGCCAGTTCACACTGAAACTCCACCCCCAATTGTCGTTGATGATGACTCAGACATTGAGCTTGTTGAACAAGGCATCTCACCTTCAAAAACACAACCAGTTTCATAAGCCAATTCACAGCCCAAGTCACAACCGAAGTCACAACCCAAGTCAGCAAACCCCAATTCTACCAAGCCCAACCCTTCTAAGCCCAAAGCTGCTAAGCCCAACACTACTAAGCCCAAAGCTATTAACCCCAAGCCCAATAGTGCTAAGCCCAAAGCTGCCAATTCCAACCATGCTAAGCATTAATCTAATAAGACCCAAACCAAAAAAGCCACCAGAGTAAGTCCAAGGAATCCCAAAAAGGTTGTGGAAGAGCCAATTGGTGGAGGTGATGGAAGTAGCAGCACTGATTCATATGATAGTGTTGAGGACAATTTATATGTGCCAAGGGATGATGAGCTATCAAGTGAGGATGAAGATGATGTTATGGTTACTCAAGCTAGGAAGAGGGATGCCAAAAAGAATCATGGAGGCGAAACTGACTTGAGAAAGGTCAGGGAGGAGATCATGGAAGAAGATGATGGGTTGGTTGTTGAAGATTCTGATTCCGACTTAGAGTTGAGGGACCTGTTTGGACATGAGGAACATGATGGGGAAGAGCATGATGCATATGATGCATATTCGGATGGGAAAGAGTCTTGGGAGTCTCTTGAAATGAAGACTCTCCCAAATTCTGAAGACGAGGATGATGACACTGGTGCTAATTCTGCAATGCATATATTTACAGAGGGACTCAAATTTGGTGAAGTGAAGCTTGAGGTTGGCATGAAATTCAAAACAAAAAAGGATTTCATGGCAGCAGTGAAAGAGTTTACACTACAAGAGGGAAAGGGGATTCTGTTTAAGAGGAATGAGAGTTATAGAGTGAGAGCCGTTTGTAAGGAGAAGAAAGACCTTGTTTGCAAGTGGGTTTTATATGCTTCAAAAGATGTGAAGGACACATGTTGGCAAATAAAAACCTTTTACAACTATCATATATGTGAGAGGGTGTCGAAGAATAGACAAGCTAACAGGAAGTGGTTAGCATCAAAGTTGGTGAGGAAGCTAAGGCACTACCCTAATTTGAAACACACGGAGGCTAAGACTTATTTCAAGAGGAAGTGTCAGCTAGACTTAGCTAAACCTTCATTGAGCAGGGGCATTATCAGATGCTAGGAGTGTTATATTTGGTGATGTAGCTGCACAGTTTGGCAAGGTTAGAGATTATGGAGAAACACTTCTGAAGACAAATCCAGGATCAATTGTGGAGATAGGTGTGATACCCTTGCCAGATGGTGACTGCTTGTTCGAAAAAATGTATATTTGTCTTGATGCTTGTAAAAGGGGGGTTCAAAGCTGGTTGCAGGTCATTAATTGGACTTGATGGGGCCTTCTTGAAGACTTAGTTCGGGGGCCAGATGTTGTCAGTTGTGGGCCAGAATGCCAACAACCATATATATCTCATTGCATGGGCAATAGTGGATGTGGAAAACAAGTAGAATTGGAAGTGGTTCCTGGAACTGCTTCTTGATGACCTTGGTGACTATAGACAACATGGTTGGTGTTTCTTCTCGGACATGCAAAAGGTATTCAACTCTCATTTACTTTAAGCTACTTTGATGCACGATATGATGAAATTTGCATGGATACTGTGGACACTAGATTAACTTTGATCAATTATAAATGGTGAATTGTTGTGTTAGGGTCTAATCCCCGCCGTGCAAGAGCTCATGCCGGGCGTTCATCATAGATTCTGTGTGTGGCATTTGTGGAGAAATTTCAATAAGCAATGAAAGGATATGGAGCTTCGGGGTTTGCTGTGGGAATGTGCAAGGGAGACCACTGCTGCTGGGTTTGAGGAGAAAATGGGAATGATTAGGAGAAAAAATGAACAGGCCTGGGCTTATCTGCACAAATGGCCCAAGGAAGCTTGGTCCAGGGCATTCTTTTCTCATGGCCCAAAGAATGACACCATTTGCAACAACGCATGTGAGGTGTTCAATTCAAGGACCAAGGATCATAGAGACAAGGGAATAATCACTTTATTTGAAGAGGTTCGAATGTTTACAATGAGATCCATTGCCAAAAACAAGGTTAAGTTGACACACCGTGTTGGGAAGTTGCCTCCAATCCAACGCAGTCGTTTAAACAAAATGATGAGACAAGCCCATCAGTGGCAAACTGTTTGGACCGGGGATGATGACTATGAGAGGTTTCAGGTTTCACTGCCAAATACTTTGGACATGGCTGTTGATTTGGGAAAGAGAACTTACACATGTGGATTCTGGAAAATCACAGGTATAATTAAGGCCTCATGTTGATTACATTCTTTATTCCATTGTGTGAATTTAATTCTTTATTCTATAGTTAGTTTGATGTGTAATTGATGTTTTTTTTAAGGCATGCCTTGTATCCATACTTGTGCTGCTTTGATGTACATAAATAGGAACCCGGAAGATTATTGTCTCAATGGTTGACCATGGATGCATATATAGCCACTTATCGACATGCAATGTATCCAATTCCGGGAGAAGCACACTAGGAGAAATCTGTTTTTAATAAGCCACTTGCACCCCCTGTTAAGAGAAAACCTGGATGTTTGAAGAAGAAGAGGAGAAAAGATGCTGATGAGGGACCTTCGGGGAGCAAAAAACAAAAAGAATAGACCAAACTGAATAGGAGATATCGAGAGTTCACTTGCACTTATTGTGGGCAAAAAGGGCATACCAAGAGAAGCTACACATTTAAGAAAAGTGTTGATGCTGCTTGTGCAAAGATAGTTGCGGCTGAAGCTGCTAGAACTCAAGACAACACTGTCAATGGTCACAACAATAGAGTAGCATCTAATCAAGAACCCCCTCCTTCTGAAATTGATCTCACACAGCCAAATTATTCCCAACCACTAATCACTGAAGAAGAGGTAATGAAAAACATTATGGTGTCACTAGCTTGCATCTGAATTACTATATTTTCACTATTATGTGTATAATTGTTGCTGAATGCTATCATTTTTTGCAGCCACTTGTACCTGAACCAGCTCCATTCACAAGGCCAGAGAAGCTGCCACTGCGAAGGAGAGCTACTCAGCCTCAACAAAGTGCTAACATGGACTCCCTGCAAGGAGCAAGTACTGGGACAGCAAAGAGGTTGTCCGAAATCATTAGAACAATGCCCAATCCAGGGTTCAAACCCCCTAGGAAGAAATGAAAGATCATTTATGTTTTATGGAAATTAACTTATGTTGCATTTTGTGCCACTTTTTAAACTGTTAGCTTTAGACATCATATGGCATTGTTAAGCCTAAAGACCATGGACAAATTTATGTTTTCATCTTGTTTCATTTTGTATGTTTGTGGCTTGTTTTGGCCTTTTTGTTGATGTTAAACTATTGTAATGATGTAACTACAAACATCATTGGTCCATGTTATGAATTATCTGTTTATGTTTATAAAGTTGTTATCCTTTAAGTTGCAATTTTACATTTTCTCATTGCATCACTACAATTAGATGAATCTGTGCACAAATTACATAACACAGATAAGGAACTTCATCCATTATAACATAATAAACTATAGGTTGCAGCCCAACTATTTTCTTATCCCTAAACCATTCCAAACATTTCCAAACAGCACCACCAACATCACAATGATCAACCCTAAACCCCAACATTTAATAACCCTAATTTCAGCCTCCACTTTGCTCACCCTAAACCCTAAATTCATCTTCGCTTGGTCCAAACTGTTCTCACATAGTGCCTTCCCATTCATGCTTTCATCTTCTTCCTCATCTGCCCAAGCAAAAAGCCCGCACCATCTCTGCCCAGAGGTCTGCCATGAGCAAATTCTTCCATTAACAACCAAATAACAACCAGATATTATTAGACACAATAACCTAAAGAAAAATTGTAATCACTCACATTATAATTTGGGCAACCATAAAAAGGGTCTATCAGGGTTCATTTCCGTACCCAACCACCGCAACACAGGCCGCAACCCACAACCACACCAACGAGGAACCTTACATACTCTGCCGCGGTTGGGTATCCTCGCCCACGAATTCTGGCTCCTTGACCTCGAAGAGCAACCGGAGCCTTGTCTATTGTTCAAATCCATCTCTGCATCAACTTCACTGCACATGAACCTTGGAAAGAAGACAACAATGGAGTTTGGGAATTAGGGTTCCTGAATTTGGTATTTGTAATCACTCAGGGGCGAAATTGAGCCCAATCTTCAATTTTGCCACATCAATTAACCATCACACATCCTACAAGGAAACTGTCAGCACATATGGCATCCATAATGGTAGCTTTAACGGCCATGTCATCGTCTTTTTGACCGAAGATAACAGAAGGGCTAACGGGAGCCATGACTTCGAAAGTGGGGGGCGATTTTGATTCCAAGTGAATTTCGGGGGCCAAATTGATCAAGAGCCCAAATTTCAGTGGCCATTCTGATATTTAACTCTCCATTTTTTTTATTCGATCCGGTTCACAAAACCCGTCCAACTAACCGATTTTGATGAAATAACCGAATCAGTGTGGTTCCAATGCATTTCCGATCTGATTAAAAGACCGGCCCGGTCTGGTATCCCGGTGGTTTTAATAACTATGTTAAACAATATAAATACAAGTTTTTATTTGATATTAAAAAGGTCTTTTATTTGACATAAAAAATATTTAGTTGAATTTGATTGGACAAAATATATGTACATCTGAAATTATTGTTAGAAAATACAATAATTTAGGTGCAATAATTATAGACAACCAAGCATTTTTAACAACCAAGTCCAACCAAGTTTATTTTTCTCACGCGCACGTAATTCTGCAACTTCTTCTTCTTCTTTCCTCCTTCTACAACTTCTTCTTCTTCTTCTTTCCTCCTACTGCAACTTCTTCTTCTTCATCTTTCTTCTCATCATTATTATTATTCTCCGTCAATTCCCATTGCTTCTTCCGATGACGATGACAGCGGAAGCGGCGAAGAAAAGAGGAAAGAAGAAGAAGACGACGACAACAGAGAAGAAGATAGCAGCGACAACAGCGGCGACGAGGAGGAAGACGAGAAAGAGGAGCAGCAGCAGCGACAGGAAAAGGTGTAGCAGCAGTAGCAGGAAGATGGAGTACATTTGAGTGCTAACTTCCAATAATTCAAAATCCGTTTCTATTTTCATTAAAAATCCGTTTCTATTTTCATTCAAAATCCATTTCTGTTTTCATGAAAATCCAATTCAATTTTTGTGAAAATCAAATTTATTTTTTAATTCAAGATCCATTTCTGTTTTCATTAAAAATCCGTTTCTCTTTTCATTCAAAATCCGTTTCTATTTTCATTCAAAATTCGTTTCTGTTTTCATTAAAAATCCGTTTCTCTTTTCATCCAAAATCCATTTCTTTTTTCATTCAAAATCCGTTTCTTTTTTCATGAAAATCCAATCCAATTTTGTGAAAATCAAATTTATTTTTTTAATTCAAAATTCGTTCTGTTTTCATTCAAAAGTTCGTTTCTCTTTTCATTCAAAATTCGTTTCTGTTATTTCAAAATCCGTTTCTGTTTTCATTCCAAATCCGTTTCTATTTTCATTCAAAATCCGTTTCTTTTTTCCTAGAATATCCAATTCAATTTTTCATCAACAACAACGACACCAACAACATTAACAATGTAATAATGGAGGAGGATGATGAGAAGGAAGAAGAAGACGAAGAAGAGGAAGAAGAGGAAGGAGAAGAGGAAGAGGAGGACGGAGAAGAGGAAGAAGAAGAAGACGACAGCGACGGTGACGACAATGATGGCGGCGGCAATAACAACGGTGACGTTTGCAGTGACGACGACGATGATGGTGGCAGTGTAAGCTGCAATAGCTGAGAAGAAAAAGGAGGAAGAGAAAGACGAGGAGCTGAGTTGCAGAGAGAAGTGCCTTTTCGCGTTTTTCAGTTTTTTGTGGGTGAGTGTTGTGCGTGTATGCACGCGCCTGGGTGAGAGTGGGGCAAAATTGCTTGATTTGATTTGGTTGGGTAATTTACTTGGATGTGTAGCATTATCGTTTTAGGTGTACACATATTTTGCTTAACCAAATTCAACCAAGTTAAATAACTTGGTTGAATTTAATTGGTTGGGCAAAATATTCTTATACTTACCCCCATTTATTTGCTTGAATTTAATTTTGATATAAAAAATGTTATATAGACAATCATTCGTATATTGTCAAATTATCAATAAATAAATAATTTTTAAATTTACTCCTTTAAACTTTATATGAATTATCGGAACAAGACGACTTTTGAAGGCACTAATTTCACTCCTCAAGAAGTAATTGCAGCAACATCAACTTTAATTGAAGAATTTTTCCTTCAAGCTCTGTGAACATCTACTTTCCCTTTTCTTTATCTTCTTCTATTGTTTTGTGATATTTCTTTTGAGTTTTTCTTTTTCTTCTTTTGGGATGTCCGAGAAGGACCATTCATTTATTTATGAGGAAGTACTACAATACCCTCAAAAACAAAATTCTACTACCTTTAATATAAAAAGATTATAGAATAAATAATTGGAAAAGTAAAACGAGCATATGAATTAGGAGCCTATGGAATCCAGCCATCAAAACTCTATCTCTTCCTTTTTTTTTTCCTTTCTTTCTCCCTCCACTAGTGCCGCCATCGTCACTGCGTCACCACCGCGCCGCCACCCAGTCTTCTTCTTTTCATCGCACCACCCACTGCCACCCACGAGGCGATTCAGGTGGCGGGCTTAGCCTACAACTTCCTTACGCGATTCTGTCTTTGTCTCCACCTTCTTCTTCCCGTTGCCATCCTTTGCAAATCTGTCTTCTCCCTTATTCTTCTTCCTTCATTTTCCTCCTTCTTCTTCTTCTTCCTCCTTTTTCTTTGTTATTATTGTTGTTGTTGTGATGGTGGTGGTGGTGTTGCAGTTGTGATGGTGATGGTGGTGGTGGAGGTGGAGGTTAGGTGGTTATTGTTGTTGTGGTGGTGGTGGGGTAACTGTTTGTGTTGTTGTTGTTGTTGTGGTCGGATGATAAGTTTGATCAGTTTTGGATGATAACTTTGATCAGTTTTGGATGATAACTTGTCTTAGTTTCGGATGATAATTTTGGTTAGTTTTGAATGATAAGAACTTATTGACTCCCTAAGAGCTCCCTAATATTAATTTCGTAGCACCGTTGTAAATAATTTAGTTAAATTTGATTGAATAAAATAATTGTACACTTATAATTATTGTTTAGGTAATTAATCTTGTTACTGTTGTTGATGAAGCTGACGAAAATGAGAGTTCTTTGCATCAGCTTGTGCATGGCACATGACTAACTATCAATGGAGGAACTTAATGCGAATAAGATATTTTTTGCAAAACTTTAAAGTTTAAGGTAGGACTGTCAAATGGGCGGGATTGACCCATTTAAGTTCATTTATGGCTAGTCTGATGGGATAAACGGTTAACTCGTTTAATTAATTAAAAAATTAAATAAAAAAAATTAACTTTTAACTTAAAAAAATATTTTAGGACTAAAATTACTTTTTTTAATGAAAAACTTAGAAAAATAATAAAGCTTTTTTTTAGTCAATTGGTTTTCGGGTGAAATAAGATAAAATATGTGAAAAAGTGTTTTTTTTGAAGAAAAAAATTAAATAAACGGATCAGTCTATTTAGTTCGTGGGCTAATTCATTTTAAGTTGAACGGGTTATGCCGAAATTTTAAATCGTTCGGGCTCAAAAGCAAAAATTTAGCCGGATAAATGAGATGATCGACTAGTTTGGCCCATTTTAATTGCAATAGTTTTAGGTGTTTATTGTACATGAATAAAAGTTAAAGAGGGGTTAGCAAAAAAAAAAAAAAAAAATTAAAGAGGACCTTAAACCCCATTATATGGAGAAGGACAGCATGAGCAGCAAAAGGAAGAAGGAGAAGGAAACGAAAAACCCTTAAACCCCCGTTGAAGAATTTGAAGATGACTCGCGGGATAAAACACCGTATGAAAGCCAAGAGAAAGAACAAGGTTCAATCTTGTGCCCTACCCTACTTAACCCTCTTTTTGAATCTCATAATTTGTGTGGAACGAAAATGATTACAGGGCTCCAAGAAAGTGGAAGGGTCTTCTTCGGTGCCTCAGCCTCAACATCCGGTGAAGGTGTGGCAACCTGGTGTGGACAAGTTGGAAGAAGGTGAGGAGCTTCAGTGTGATCCTTCTGCTTACAACTCTCTTCACGCCTTTCACATTGGATGGCCCTGTCTCAGCTTTGATATCGTACATGACACTCTGGGCTTAGTTCGAACAGAATTCCCCCACACTGTATATTTCATGGCAGGGACTCAGGTGTGTTTCTTAATTAATTTAATTTTTGAACTAAACAATTTTTCATTAATCAACTTAGATGTTTTTACTATTCGATTTTCAAATGGGGGTAGCTGAAGTTGATATCAAGCTTTGTATTACTAATATTTAGGATGTAATTTCTCTTTATATCTATTTTCATTTTTACTTCTATTGTTTGACAATGTCATATTGTTGTGATGTTGGATGCACATGCACTCAAGGCAGAGAAAGCTTCTTGGAATTCTATTGGAATATTTAAAGTCTCAAATATTACGGGGAAGAGACGTGAGCTGGTGCCTAAACGTGAAGGCGATGAGGATGGTGAGGATAGTGATAGTGAGGATGATAGTGACGATGAAGATGAAGATGGAGCTCGGGGTCCCACTTTGCAGGCAACTGCCTTGATTTTTGTATTGTTACTTTTATTACTGTTCTAAGAATTGATTTTAACATTTCATTATTCTCACATACACAGTTGCGGAAGGTAACTCATGAAGGATGTGTCAACCGTATACGCTCCATGCCACAAAACCCACATATATGTGCAGCTTGGGCAGATACCGGTTATGTACAGGTCAGACTTTCATCCATATGTTTTAGTTTTCTAATTTCTACTGAATTTTGAATGGATCTTCCGGTGACTTCAGAGTTAAAACATACTGCTAATACTGTAATATGGTGGTGGTCAATATGATAGAATAAATGCAAGTGAAATAAAGCCATATAAACGATTAGAAAATGTTTGTTAATTCGAGTTTGTTTTGAGAGAAAATGGGTGTCATGGATGTTTGAGTCAGGGTATCTGGATCAGGAGGTTATGAACTTACTATTACAATTGAATCTAAGGGAGTTATTGAAAATATGGAATCATAAAACTTCAGCTCAACTTCATATCAATATTTCTATTATGGCACTTTTTTTATTCCTTGAAGAGACCAAATAGGACCCCAAGCCATAAGTTTGTCTTCTGTTTTATGATAAGCACCGACTAGGATTACATGCTTTTATAATTTGTTTTACAACAGTTAGGGATACAACTTTTCTGACAAATTTCAAAGCTAGTAAATAGTGTGATTAGATATTAGCTCCAGGAAAATGTGGTTGATTAGTCCTAATTGCACTAAAAATATTAAAATTTCTGAAAACTCCTTATATATTATCTGCAACTACCATGAAAGATGCATTTATGTTATTCTTGATTTTATTTTTCAATCATAAAAGTTATCTTCCACTTCGTTCTTACTCTGTGTCATATCTTCTTTAGTTTAGTATAAAGTCTGATAGTTGATTTGTAGGTTTGGGACTTAAGCTCTCATCTGAGCGCTCTAGCAGAGTCAGAAACAGAGGGTGTCCAAGGAGCTGCTGGAGTTTTTAATCAGGACCCCCTTTGTAAATATAAACACAAAGATGAAGGCTATGCTATAGACTGGAGTCCTCTTGTTCCAGGAAGGCTTGTATCTGGTAATATTTGGTTATATCTGTTTCTCAGCTTAGCTAAATTTTTCTCTAGCATATCTTATGTGGAATATGAGGCTTGACAACGGTCATGTTTTTAGGGGATTGCAAGAATTATATTTATCTTTGGGAACCTACATCTGCTGCAACATGGAATATTGACAATACTCCATTTGTTGGACATACTGCTAGTGTTGAAGATCTGCAAGTATGCACTAACGCTGAAAGCATTAGCTGCTCCTTCTTATTGTTCGAATATTTGTGCAGTCCTATATGCAATGTAAAAGTAGTTTTTATTCATGTATCAATCTAAAACGAGATGTGTTGTTCAATTAATCCCTGCAGTGGAGCCCTACAGAGCCTCATGTTTTTGCTTCTTGTTCTGTGGATGGAAGCATTGCTATATGGGACACCCGACTGGGGAAGTCGCCCGCTGCATCTTTTAAAGCACATAATGCTGATGTGAATGTAATGTCATGGAACAGGTATTAATGCATTCACTTTATGATACATACTTCTATTTCACTGTTATTGATGTCTTTCTTACTTTGTACTTGATTGTACTGAGTAGGTTGGCTAGTTGTATGTTGGCCTCGGGGAGTGATGACGGGACAATTTCCATTCGTGATCTGAGATTGCTCAAGGTATGAGCCCTATGATTATAGCGGTCAAGATCACCCTACTATCCCCTTAAAGAAAAACAATAAAATAGCTGTCAAGATCTTGCTGTGCATTTGCTCTGTGTTGTTCTCTTATGCCTGCAGGTTTTCAAGGCTTACAATTCCAAGTTATAACATATTTGGCTTTGATTTTTTTACCCTTGATTATGTATCCTTCGAGATGCATTATGGCAGAAAATTAACTTACACAAGTCTGATCTTTGATCTTTCTGCTGATATTTTTTGGTGCTGTTGTCAGCTAATGTGAAAAGTGCATTAATTTGTGTACAGGAAGGAGATTCTGTGGTAGCACATTTTGAATACCATAAGCACCCAATCACATCCATTGAGTGGAGTCCACACGAAGCCTCTTCATTGGCTGTTTCATCATCCGATAATTAGTTTACGTGAGTAAAATATTTGTACCTCTATCTGCCAAATGCGATTAAGTTGCGTAATCTGTGTTGACTTGTGCCACAGGATATGGGACCTTTCATTAGAAAAGGACGAGGAAGAGGAGGCCGAATTCAAGGCTCAAACCAAAGAACAAGTAAATGCACCCGAAGATCTTCCTCCCCAACTACTATTTATACATCAGGTAGGCCAACATGTTTGTCACAGAATTTATCTATTTATCTTGATAGTTGGAAACCATAGGTAGTAGTAATTCCGTGGTTTGTTCTATTCATTTATTTTCTTTTCATCTCAAATCAGGGACAAAAAGACCTCAAAGAATTGCATTGGCATGCTCAGATCCCCGGAATGATTGTATCTACCGCAACAGATGGATTCAACGTCCTTATGCCTTCAGATATTCAGAGCACGTTGCCATCAGATGGTGCTTAATATATAGGATTAGGTGCTCCTGAATACAAAAGTTTTGAATCTTCCCTCTAATTTGTTTTGCTTTTGTATTTTTGGTTGTTTCTTTCTCTTTCATTGTGTTGTTGGGGAAACTAAGGCACAGTTTGCTATTTTTGTTATGCAAGTTTCTTTTATTTTACGTTGGAAATTAAAGTTTTTTTTTTTTTTTCTTTTGGACTTATTTTTGCCTTTTTGGCTAGCTTTTGTCCTAACTTTTCTACAAAAAATAGATTAGTTTAGAAATGAATCTTTTCATACAGT
>JASCZI010151191.1:38671-66840 GCA_036250425.1 Stylosanthes scabra
TATAAAGCCCTATCTTTGGCCATATTTGCAAATCCTGATCCTCGCACCTATGATGAGGCTGCTGCTCATCAATGCTGGAGGGAAGCTATTCAAAATGAGCTGGAGGCTCTCAAATTAAACAATACTTGGCAGATCAGTAAGCTCCCAATTGGGAAGGCAACAATAGGGTGTAAATGGGTTTTTAGAACCAAATTCAATGCTGATGGAACCATTGAGCGACACAAGGCTAGATTAGTGGCCAAGGGATTTACACAAGTTGAAGGAGTTGACTTCCTTGATACCTTCAGTCTAGTGGTTCGAATGACTACTTTGAGAGTGGTCTTGGCAGTTGCAGCTACACAAAATTGGCACCTCAAACAACTCAATGTAAATACCGCTTTTTTGCATGGAGATTTATATGAAGAAGTTTATATGAAGGTTCCACCAGGGCTTGATGGTGTTGAACCTGGCATGGTGTGCAAATAGCAAAAATCCTTGTATGGCTTAAAACAAGGCAGTAGACAATGGAACCTGAAACTAACAGCAACCCTTATCTCTGCTGGTTACAAGCAATCTGTCTCAGATCATTCTCTCTTCACCAAGGTTGTTAATACTGCTGTCACAATTATTTTGGTTTATGTTGATGATTTGATTTTGACAGGGAATGATATTTCTGAGATTGAGAGCATAAAGCGAATTCTGCATCACAAATTCAAAATCAAAGATATTGGAGATCTGAAATTCTTCCTAGGAATGGAAATTGCGCGATCCACCCGTGGCATTCACTTATGTCAAAGGAAGTATGCATTGGACATATTAGAAGATTTTGGTTTCTTGGATTGCAAACCAGCAAGCACACCTATGGATTATACTTCCAAATTATCCAAGGAAAGTGTACCTCACTTTCGGATTTCACACATTACAGGCAACTTATTGGCAGGTTACAATATCTTGCCAACACAAGACCGGACATCTCTTATGCCATTGGAAGATTAAGTCAATTCATTGATTGTCCTACTACTACACACTTAGAGGCATCATATAGAGTGCTTCGATACCTTAAGGGATGTCCTACAATTGGAGTTTTCTTTCCAGTGGAGTCAAATTTTAAAGTTTCAGGTTTTTCGGACTCTGACTGGGCTGCTTGTGTTGATACCAGGCGTTCCATCACCGGTTATTGCTTCTATCTTGGCACTGCTTTAATAAGTTGGAAGAGCAAGAAGCAAACCACCGTTTCAAGATCTTCCTCCGAGGCTGAATACAGAGCTTTGGCCAACACAACCTGTGAAGCACAATGGCTATCTTTTATCTTCAAGGATATTGGCATGCCTCTCAAGGAACCAATTACCATCTTCTGTGATAACCAATCAGCAATCCACATAGCAGCAAATCCTATTTTTCATGAGCGCACAAAACATATTGAAGCAGATTGCCACATTACAAGAGAGAACAACAGCTTGGACTTACACACTTGTTACCTGTTTCATCAGCAAATCAGTTGGCAGATTTCTTGACTAAGCCTTTGGCTCCTGGCCCCTTCTCTGCAAATCTTTCCAAGCTAAGCCTTTTTGACCTTCACATGTCTAGCTTGCGGGAGGGTATTACCTAACTTGATGACTCATTGATCCGGTTACTAGTTGTTAGTTTGTAAGTAAGCTAGTTTAGTGAAGTTAGTTACAGAGGACTTGCTTATCAAGTCACCATTTAATTTTATTTAGTTAGTTACTTGTGAGTACATATAGTTGTAATATAGCTGTAAATGATTAGGATTCGTCATTCACTCTTTGATAATGAGAAGCAGCATTACTGTTTCCAATTTTCTCTCTCTCTGAATTTCTCTTTCTTCACATCTCACTCTCTGTTTTCTCAAGTTCTTCTTTCTTCCTTCTTCTCTGGCTCACTCGATAGTATTTGATGAGAGCTTCAACATCTTCTCACACGAGATTTTACAAATAAAAATAAAGTGGACTATATTTTCAAGCAAGCTTTATTGCCATTCCTCATAATAAGTATAAATTCTCATTCATCTATACTTTGATGTATTACATAAACATGTATTTTCTGGCTAGCCAGAAGCTAGTAATATTTAGATGAATAAAATTATATAATTGCATGAGATGTATCAATGAAATTTAGATGCATGAGACTAACACTATATTTTCAAGTGTTCTTTTTCTAAACTCGAATCTCATTGGATATTGGAGCACTGGCACAGTAGTAGTGTGGCACTGCTCCATCTTTACTATTTTAAGAATTTTGTTTTTAGTTTAAATTATATAATTTCGTAGACCCTATTTTTATTAGCTTAGCTTTTATACATATTCTAATTATTGAATTATTTTGAAAAGGATGAAACAAAACTTCTTATTCAAGATTGAGATATTTTTGCCATGCACCAATATATGGGGTTGGCTTGGTTTGTCAACTATCTCTATTGCTCTATCAGATGAAGTGGCTAGCTCATGTTATTTATTTTAGACAAATTTATAAATATGGGTGAACTCACTTTCATCTGTGTGTAATTTCCTTTTTTTTTTCAAATTCTAAAAGAAATAAATTGAAAATAAATTTTATTTAATTAATAAGTAGTCATTTTTTAAATTTGTCTCTTTATAAAATTATAATAGCAACTCAAATAGTCAAATCTCTTAATATTTGCTTATTTATTATTTTACTAATTAATTATTAATTAAAAAAATTGATTCTCTAACAAAATGGGTAAATTTATCTGTTATATATTATTATATTCTTATTGTCGACTTGAAACAACTTGCATGGTAGAAGAATTTTGTTACATATCTTTCATTTGCCCCACTAGTAGCAATGTCTAGAATCTAATGGCAATTTGCAGTGTCATTTTCCAGATGTCTAACCTTTAAGAAAAATAATTTAAATTTGGCCCACAAATAATTTGGGTCTGTGTTCCTTCATATGGATAGATTATTATTGAAGCAGTGGGGGCAGAATCAATGAGGAAATTTCGTGCTTAACATTTGTCTATTTCATTGGTTGATGAGTAAGTTAAAATATCCAGTCATGCTATATGAATATATGTTGGTTCCATAGGTAGGAATATATATGGACTTACGTCAAATACTCAAATATTATTGACTAATTAAATCTATGATGATATTCTTAGCTAAGACTTTTTAGGCAGAATAAAATGTGAAGAATGCATGGTAATTAAGTGGATTTCAACTTTATGTGCTAAAACACACCTTTTCTTCTCACACGATATTCTATTCTATCACTTATACACGGCGTTTGTTTTGTTTGTTAGTATATATAGAGACAGTATTTTGAATTAATCTACGTATATTATTGTACAATTTTATGCATAAATTAAAACACAGAAAAATATAATTATTAACACATAAAAATAAAATTTTTTTGCTGATATTTATAATTTTTCGTGTTAAAAATAATGTATACGGATGTGTACAATGATACATATAATATTATCATCATAGATATAATACATATAAAAATTAGTGTTTTTTTTTAAAAAAAACACATTTTTGAAGATCAAATACAAACAAAGAGAAATGTTAGGAAATTAGCATTTTTTTTTATTAATATTAGACAACATTACGAGTCAATATCTTATTTTTATACTATAATGTTGTTTAAATATAAAACAAAACATATTATACATATATAATATGAGAATACAAAAAAGGATTTATGCACAATTTTCTTTTCATGTTTTATTTAAGTTATAATTCTCATTTTAACTGAAATATATATATATATATATATATGTAAAAGCTCTTTTTTAATCTGGTAGACTGAGTTCTAATTTATCGTAAATGTTAAGGATTTTTTGCTGGTTGATGAGATTCTAATCCGTGATATTTATTTATTTTTGTTTTGTTCTGTGACATTTGTTTAAGTAGTGTGGACTAAGGAAACTAATCACTAGTGATTAGTGTTAGACTATTCCAACTAGAGGTGACAAAGCGGGTAGTCCGCCCCGTCAAAGCTCGCTAAAAAAATGGGGCGGACGGCGAGACGGGTCGGAAAAGTATAGCAGATTCAAAATGCTAGCCCGCCCCATTCTATGACGAGATTGTTAAATGCATTAAAAATAATGGAATAAATAATAATTTATTCAAAATCTAAATATAAATAAAAAATAATATAATTTTTTTAATATTTTTTTTTAATTATCAATGCTAATAAAATTATTCGTTATAATATATATTATTTAATTTTTTTAAAATATGAAAAATAAAAATCTCATATTAATATTCAAATAACTATATAATATAATGTATATAAGAATATAAAATAAATAAAAAAATAAAATTATAACTTTTAATATTCATATGTATGTATATATTTTCCTAATATTCACAACAATCATGCTACGTAACCAAAACCCACCAATTCAGCGGTGCCGGCTTGGCAGGTTTTTTTGTTCGGCGGGTTCAAAATCCTATTCCGGACCACTTTTTTTGGCGGGTTTGGCGGATAAGCCCGGCGGGTTCGGCCCATTTTGCCACCCCTAATCCCAACTTAATTTTATTTTATGTTAAATTTGGATTTTGTCCTGAATCCAACTTGGTTTAAGACTTAAGAGCACTTATTTTTGGTAACCGTTATTTTGGACCTAGGGTAGCAATCTATCTATCCATAGTTAAATATGGCCCATTATGAGAAAAACAAAAACGGAAGCATAAATTAGGCCCAAATATTAGGACTCTCTTTTGAACGTTAAATTAAAAAAAATAAACGTTATAAAGAAGAGACTAACCAATGCCAAAAAAAAAACAAAAGACTAACCGTGCGTGAAGCTCTCTGTTCCACTCTTAATCTTGAGTCAGTTCTTCACTCTCCCGAAGAGAATGCGCTCTCTTTCTTCCACTCTTTTCCGGTTAGTCACATTATTTTCTTTCATACCACATTATCTCTCGAGTTATGCCTTCTAATAATCTCTCTCTGCGTTCATAAAGGCTCTTATCACTGACACGAAGTTTGTGAAGACCCAACCAAAATCCACACTGAGTGAGTAAACATTGAGCGTCACTGCTAAAACAACAAAGAAAGAACCAATCATTTGATAATGGCGACGAAACTGAGCCTCCCTATGGTAGACCTCTCCTCACCCGATCCTCTCTCCACCGCCTACTCTATTCGTCAGGTAACCTTTCAATGAGTAATGAATAGGCATGCGTTGATTATGGATTCTTTTACCTCGTGAACCACGGCGTACACAACAAGCTTCTCAGTTCAGTGTTTCAACAAAGCGCCGAGTTCTTCGCGCTTCCATTAGACTACAAATTGAGCTTATCACGCAAGGAATACAGGGGTTACACTCCGCTCTTCTCTGAGAATCTTGATCCCTCTTCACATCCCAAAGGTTAATCATATTCTCCTTTCTTCACACTTCCGATTTCACCCTATTTATTAATTGATTATGTATTTGAAATAGTTTTTAATTAACATAATGCAAAAGCAGTAGTGAAGAAACCTCTTCAAGCTCAATACAGTCCAAAGTTACCTTATGTTGCATTTTTTAACTACAACTGAAATAATGGAGTAGAACTAATCTACGTTCACCACTGTATACCTCCATAATGGAACAAAACTATTTCTGTGCTATACGGAACTGTTTCTGTGCTATTGTATGTTGTATTCATTTGTTTTGTGAATTTTCTCGATGTTTACATTTTCCGTGTTGTAAATGAGATGTATAGAGGTGTACAGTGGTACATGTAACATTGCTGAATTGATTAATATTAGATGTAATAAGTATCTAATTATGAATTTATGATGTTACGTGAAATTACGAATGTTAAGTTAAATAAGGTAATTTTGAGTTGTTGTTTCTCTAGTATTATCGATTTAACTAGTACCTAGTGTACTTTTTTAATCAGGTGACGCAAAAGAGAGCTGTTACATTGGTAATTTGGAAGATAGCACAAGTGTTAACCTGAATCAATGGCCTTCTCAAGGTGTGGCTTATTTACCCTTATAATATACCCTTGAGGCTGTGACTATGTTCATTTCTGTTGGTTTCACACGCTTACTTCTGCACTCGTCGTTAATTTGTATGGGCTTAAATTAGATTTTTGTTTTGTTTTGTTTCTGTTTTCCCCTTTCCTGCCAAGGACACTCCAGAACTATTACCAGATTGGAGACCTACAATGGAATCCTTAATATGTAAATTGTTGCAAGTTCCGTTGCCCCATAAAATTTATTTTGATTGTAAGTTATTGATATGTATTGTGAGATTTTACATCTGCTGTTCAGTAGGTTCTAATATTTGTTCCTAAGAATGTGAAAACCAAATATCTATCTTTTATAGTTTCTATTTTTGGTCCACATAGTGTTTGTACCAAAAAATTTCTTATTTATATATCATGAACTTTATTCATGCCTCATTTATTTGGTGAGAGTTTGTTTCTTTGTGTTGTGTTATTGTATATATCGCAGGAAAGGATGGGTGATTATTCATATTCACATTCACGATTTTCTTTGGATATTTCTCTTGTTATATGATGTTTATAATTTAGAATTTGACTCTTTTTCTCTTTGGCTCCAGGGAAGCTGGAAAAAAACTTATTGTCTCTAGTTGCTCTGTCCCTAAATCTGGATAATGATTTTTTTGAGAAGACGGCCCTAAACAAACCAGATGCTTTTCTTCGCCTTTTGCATTATCCAGGTTTATTAACATTTCCCTGACCTTAATAGGATACCCATGTATTTATATCTATGTTTAAAGGGCCTCAAATACTATATTGTACGTTGATTCTCTCTTCATTATACTTATTATATTATATTGTAGTTTCTTCCTGGACAAAGCTGCATATTAGAAGTGGGAACATATATTCCTTGTTTTCATGTATTGATTTTGATGCCATGAACTACTACTCTGCACATGAACAGGGCACCATTCTGTATAATCCAATTTAAAATACATAATGCAATGCATTTAATGAATTGTATAATGGGCATTTTAAGTTTTTAACTTCTTTATTTCTTGCACATACTCTTTTTGGTAGATCTCGATCAGAGAAAATGCACTTCTGGTGGTAACTGAAGGTTGTATCTTTACTTTAGAATAAATTCTTTCTGCTTTGGTATTAGTGTTCTGTGGATTGGGCCTGAGGACAAGGTTTCCAAACAAATTATGTGATGCTAAAACATCTACTCATTATTGCTGTTTTTATTAGTGTTTATGTGATTGGCCCTATAGAGATGGTTTACAAACAAATTGTATCCTATGTGACATTTTTACTTTGGTAACATGCCTTCCAATTCCATCAGGTGAATTGGGATATGAAGACTTATGTGGTGCCTCTGCTCATTCGGATTATGGAATGATCACTCTCTTGGTGACTGACGGTGTTCCGGGACTGCAGGTTCTCATCTTCCCTTTAGAGTACCTTCTAATCTAGGATTGCAGTAATTCAAAAGCATTAAAAAAAAAAAAAGAAATGGAGTTGAACTCCTTACAAGCAGGGAATTCTGTTCTCTCTGTATGAGGATTCTGGTTGCAGATCTGATTGGGACTCGAAATAAAAGAAAGAAAAATGAACAGCATAGGAGAGTATTTGATTGGATACTCTTGAGCCTTACAGGAGTCACCTCTCTAACCCTTAAGCTATTTCTCACCCCTCTCTCCCTTTATCCTTAGTATCCTTCTCCTCTTTTGTCATGTATCCTGAGTTTTCCTCTACACTTTCGTGCCAGAAGTTCTTAGTCACAGTATTCCACAGAAGTGGACAAATGTTGATCCATATACCTCAATGATGGATGACATTGTGTTTTTAATTTATAATTGTTTGATACCACATTAATATGATAATGGAGTGGTCAAAAGGCGGTTACCAATTAATCTAATAATACCACTTAGCCTAATATTTAAATTAACAAATTGGACCACATAGAATATAAAAATTCTAAAATTTTGGACTGCCATATCTCTAGTTTGTGACTAACAGCTTCCTCTCCTTTGATTCATTCCCTGTTCGTTCCTACTTATTTACACCGCATTTATTGGGGATATATCATATAGTTTTTGAGTAAATTATACTGACCTCCCTTGAGTTTAGGTATTACACATGTTCCCTTTGATTTGTCATATTTTCACTGGCCTCTTCTTTGTTAATACTTGGTGTTAGGTACATTGTCACCTAAACTTTTTAGAAAGGTTGATGCACATTTTAGTGTTTTACACAGTACAAGGGTTATTGTTACTCAAACTTCAACGATGCCTAGTGTCAGATTTTACTAATCATGGGGTGTTGTGTGTAAATAATATCTACTTAACCTTGGGGGAAGTCAATGTAATTTAACCTAATTTCTAACTTGAAAATCTTGAATTACAGATCTGTAAGGAGAAGTTCAAGCAACCTCGAGTCTGGGAGGATGTCTCTCATGTAGAAGGGTGAGTTCATGAGTACGAAATTTTAGTAAAGAATATATTGCTAATTTTTTTGTGAAACAAACTGAACGGTATTATCTGTATATTGTACTATTGTTAGACTACTTTCCACTAAAATTTTGGATTCCACAGGGCCTTTATTGTGAACATTGGAGACTTGATGGAGAGGTGGACAAATTGTATATACAGGTAAAAATGTAAAATCCATCATCCAACACCAAATTGTGACTTAAAGGAGCTATTATTTTGTTATGTTTCTCTGACTAGGAGGAGCTGTTAAGCACCTTAGCACCAAATTTCATGTACATAATATGCTCTTAGTATATACTTGTATATATTATTCTAAACTTTTGTCACTATTCTTGTAGGTCAACACTTCACAGGGTCATTCCAACCGGAAAGGAGCGTTATTCTGTAATTACTTCTTTACTTATTACTTCTTCAGTTTCCTTGTATTGTTGTTGCCCTTCAATTTATATTCTAGAATGATGACATATCATGGTTTGATGAAACTGATAAATTTATATTCTTTAACTCCCTTTGTTCGATACTCATGAGTCTTTTTGACTTATAAAGTATTTCATAATTATTTAGATTCAATTTGTATCAAAATCGTAATTTTTAGTGTTCTTCAGACTTATTTTACACATGGGTAATTGATTAGTATAGAATACATCCATTATTGGTTTTGTAACACATGAGGATACTGATAAATGACATAACTTCCCTTTCACTCATTATTTATATGGGGCCATGTTGAAAGTGTGATCACATATTCACATACAAATTCTAGTGACAGAAAGATGTTCAAACTTTGGACGGTTAACTGCCTGAATTATTATGCTAGATGAAATTTCCCAATTTGTGCCGCATGTCTTTCTCCCAAGAATATGAAGAATTTTAAACTTGAACATTTTTGCATGGATATTATTGAAATGGGTATAGTTAAGACTGTAGAGAAGATATAGGAAATGCATTAATTAACTCTATATAAGAAGTTTATGAAATTTTCTTAAAAAGACTTTATGTAGAAAGTTTATGATTGAAACCCCAAACTCTTTTTGAGTGGCCACATTAGTCCTTCACTTTTGTTTATTAGACATTAAACAGTCCTTAAACTTGCAAAAGAGGGCATTTTAATTCCCACCCCCAAACTATCAAAACTGACCAAAAAAGGATTGATCTATCTCACAATTTTGAAAATTAAGCGGCTAAATAGCTAATAAACAATTACGAGGGACTAATGTGACCACTTTAAAAAGGTTTAGGGGTCAATTGGAGGTCCTACTCAAAGTTTATTTATTAAAACAAATGGACAAGGATTTCTTGATCTCACAGATTGTGTGATATTGATTCTTATTAGCTCTTGTGACAGTCAACTAGCACTTAGATTGCATGATTCTGATTATGCATTTCCAATGAAATATGATTAACATATAATTTTTTAGGTGGCATTCTTCTTGGACCCACCCTCATATTGCCTGATTGAATGCTTTGAAAGTTGTTGCAGTGAATCATCTCCCCCAAGGTATTATCAAATTTATAAACTCCTAATCTCATCCTTGACCATGATCAAAAACACCAGAGACAAAATAGTCTTTAACATTTGAAAATGAGTCTTCTCCAGCCCAACAAACTCATTCATTAACATAAAATAAACAAACATTTTGTCCCTATTTTTCGAATAGTAAATGACAAGCCGATCCCAAACCTGGATTAACGAGGAAGGTTGTCAGGTCTGCCACAGCCAATGTAAAAATGTATCGCATCCCAATACATAGCGACGACGTAATGACATTTTTGGATCCATGTAGGGTTGTTTTAGGTATGCGGAAGCCAACGTAAAACTCCATAGCATCCAAATGCATGGACACGACAAATGATGTCTTATGATCCATGTAGCCGATTCCACCTAGTTGGACTAGCTTGTTAAGTAAGTGAGTGAGTGACAAGTTTATCGTATTTAAATCCTGATGGAAGATGTTATTCTTAGCATTTTTCTTTAGGGACAAGAGTTCTTTTTTTTTTTTTGGTCATGGTGGGACCAGATTAAGTGTATACTTAAAATCTCTGTTAATAGTATTATTTTGAACTAGCCAGTAGTGACTTGCCATACTGAATCAAGATGCAAGCGGGAAAAAAAAAAAGAAGTGTAGATAGAGTCTAATTTTGATATCATGAAAGTAACCGTTACATTGAAAGTGGATAAAAAATAAATACAAAATTACAAAGTGGGGTACCATTTCCATCCCCAATCTGCACAGGCTAAAAGTCAAACAAACATGGCCACTCAAAAGAGACAATGGACAAAGATTATTCCAATCCTACTTGAAATCTTTAAAGAAAGCTCCACATGTATGCATACATTTTGTTCAAAAATTTTCTTTTACATGCAATAAGATGCTATAAGCATATTTGGCAATGTTTGATGCAGATTCCCTCCAATTCGAAGTGGAGACTACCTTATTGAGCGGTTCATGCTCACATATGGTTCTGAAAAGGAGCTAAAATGCTCATCCAATTGAAGAAACCAAAGGCTATGTACTCTATAAATATGAAGCTGCAATGTTGTCTGTATGTGTGTTAATGGTTTCTCTAGTGTGTAGGAGTGTACTATAGGTAGTGTTATAAAACTGTTAGAAGGGTGGTACACTATTGTAGCGGTGGAATGTTCAAAAACCGCCAAACCGCAGTAGTGTAGCTCATTTCTTTGTTTGTTATGTTTATTTGTGTATTATAGTTCCCTCATTCCTTTGTTCTTCCATTTTTTCTTTCCACATCATAGATAATTAGATATTGTTCTTCCGTATATCAGCTTCTGGCTTCTTCTCCTTTCTTTCCACATTATGCAGCAATGCTATCAATTTTTCATAGGGGAATTTCGACTCATGCCAACTGTCTTCTATTGATTACACTAACTATAGGTTATGCTTACTGTATATTTGGCAACTTGTGGATAGCATAGTTGTGATCTTATAAGTTCTTTCAGTTGTAATTTAATTAGTTTATTGTATCTCAAAAGGTGTCTGGGCTCTCACCAAATGGTGAAGCATGCTTAATTAATTGATTGTTTTGTACAAGAGATCTGTGTAGACAATCTAGGACAAGTTATTTAAGTGCTGAATTACTATGTTGAATTGATGCTGTAATATTCTTCTCCAATTCTTAATGATAGTCTTTAATTTTAAAAATGGTAATGCTTAAATTGGTGCCAAATGAGGACGTGTTGCTGCTAGCAAGGTCTACAGGTATACATGTGCATTGGTTGGCAATTATGCAAGGTGTGTGGTGGAGTTATGTTGATGACTAATAAACTTCCTTGTAGAGCTAACAAAGAAGTTAGAAGTTAAATTTTCTTTCGACATGTGACAAGGTAAAATTCTTCGGATCATTTTATTTAGTGAGTATACTCTTATGGTGGAGTATGATAGTTCGGCTTTGAAATTTGATTGTCAGTTTAGACCATGACAAGTGGTGTTGTGTGATTTTAGATCAAGGTGGAGATACAAGTTAGTCGATAATGGATCCCTAAAGATTGCTCCAAGTTTTTTCCAGAAGGTGAATAATTGTGAAGACCAGCCAACAGTTTTGAATGAAGGGTGTTTTGAACATTGTGCATAGTAACTCGGATCATTGTGCAAATGCTGAACATCAAGAATAGAAGGTGAGAAAATGCGTATTGTGCTCAATGTGAAAATGCAAAAGTTTGAAGAATAAAAAATGTTAGTCTATACATATATTACAATGGATTAAAGTAAGGTAATATTTATCACTTCAACCAACTCTGAATAAGAAAATATCGTTATTTAATGTCCTGAGCGTCGGTCTATGAATAGTAAATATCGTTAAGAGACTCTGCCAATAATTATAATATTATTCCTGTTTGGAATGATGACTTCAAATATCCTTTAAACAAACCAAAATGAAGAGTTAAAGTTAGAGCAATACTTAGAAACTTTTGCAAGAAATGATTTCTAATGGACTATCATTTGCAATTATGTTGGCATCGTTCAAAAGAGGAAAACGCCATTGGCTTAATTCGTTAGTGGTGGGGATACTTGTACACAATGATTAAATGAAAAGTTTAACCAATAATTTCGACTTTTTTTGTAATAGAAAGCAACTAAGCATGTACACATATATTTAGTCTTCCTCTTAAGCTTTTCCTGCTTGTCATTTTGATCTGCAATGGCAAGTATGATTATCTCTTTTAGGCCATATGCTTTTTTCAGTCTTATATGGTTTATGATGATTAGTCATGCCTATTCCAACGATGATCAAAAGGTACAAATGTATTCATATTTTAATCTCGCTTGTTATACTTGTACATGTTCATGTAACATTAAGACAATAATTATTATGGTGTAGAATTAATTTACTGCCTAATATCATATGTTAATTTATTACAGACTTACATTATTTACATGGGTGGTCATCCTAAGGGTATTGACCCAACTTCATTACCTTCTCTTCATACAGCCATGGCTAAAAAAATTCTCGGCAGGTTTGATAGATATTGTATATGCTTTTATTTGTTTATCAATGGATTTTTCAAGTTAAGATACTGTGATAATTAATCATGCTTAATATGTGCTTAGTAATAACAAATGTGAAATTAGCGAATATAACAAAGTAATGTATACTCTAAGATATCTTGGTTTAAGTCTTAATATGATGCATTCTTTTGTTCTTTATCCTTAGATTGACAATCCAAATATGCATTATTTATCCAGTAATTTCAAATCAGAAGCTATACTCCATAGTTACAAAAAGAGCTTTAATGGATTTGTAATGAAGTTAACAGAAGAAGAGGCAGAAATGATGGCAGGTATCATAATTGATAATTAATTTCCATTTTGCCTCCACTATTATTTAATTATTCATTACATGATCAATGATCATACAAATTACAAATATCATTTTAATGTTTTACTCTGATATTGCAACAGAAATGGAAGATGTTGTGTCAGTTTTTCCAAACAAGAAAAATCGCCTTCACACAACAAGATCATGGGATTTTATAGGGTTTCCCCAGCAAGTCAAAAGAACAAATATAGAAAGTGACATTATTGTTGGAGTATTAGACTCCGGAATATGGCCAGAGTCTCAGAGTTTTAGTGACAAAGGATTTGGTCTGCCGCCCAACAAATGGAAGGGATCGTGTCATAACTTCACTTGTAATAGGTAATAATGTTTACATTAAAATAATTTCTAAATTGAACTCCAAATTCTTTTTGAGTAATAGTCTCTTTAGTTTTTAATATTTTTGTATTATTTATTAGTCTATTGATGAGACATATTAAGTTTTTTTCTTAAAAAAAAAGTATGATTTAAAATGTGGACTAAAATATCTATTTTTGCAAGAATTTTTTAGTACAGTCTTATCAAAATAGATATTGTCTGCAGCCAATTAGTTTTGATATATGGAAAAAAAAAAAGATGAAACCAATTTTTAGTTAACGAATATTTGCCAACTTTAGGATTTATGTTTATAATTTAAGGTCTAGAATTTAAAATAGATAAAATAATTTTAAAAAATTTGGCTGAAACAAGTTGGTTGACTAGAACTATTCGATAAATTATAAATTCAGAGGCCAAATTCTCCCTTAACCTATCCGAAACTTCGCCTTTGTACCTAAACAAAGCTCCATTGCTGGCCAACTTTTGCAAGTTTAGATACTACTTTTGCTATTTACACGAAAATGTCTTCATATGAAAATAATAACTGACATGTGAACAAGTATGGACTATTATATTCATACAATTTTGAGTAATTACTGGTTATCTAAAGAATTAAGTGACACAATAGGAAAATTATTGGCGCAAAATACTACAACATTGAAGGTAGCTATGACAAGGATGACATTAGATCTGCTAGAGATTCAAATGGACATGGATCACACGTTTCATCAACAATTGCTGGGAATGTGGTTGAGTCTGCAAGCCTATTTGGGTATGCATCAGGATCAGGCAGAGCACGTGGAGGAGTACCCTCGGCACGCATCGCCGTCTACAAGATCTGTTGGTCATCGAACGGCTGCGGTGATGCCGACATTCTTGCAGCATTTGATGACGCAATCCATGACGGTGTTGACGTCATCTCTATTTCAGTTGGGGGAAGTGAGCCTTTACCGTTTGCATATTTTGAAGATGCAATTAACATTGGGAGTTTCCATGCAATGAAGAGAGGGATATTAACATCTAATTCTGCCAATAATATGGGTCCGGATTTTAGCTCTATGACTAATTATTCACCTTGGTTGCTCTCTCTGGCTGCTGCCACCATTGATAGAAAGTTTCTTACAAAGGTTCAATTGGGCAATGGCATCACTCTTGAGGTAGGTATATATACTTTCCGAAGGGTTTCAAGTGTTTAAACGTTTTAACGATTCATATCAATCAGAGTAATGATAGGTAGCCATAATTTAAAGTTGTCATATTTAACTTAACATCTATAACTTCACGTAAATAGTATATTAAACCATGACATGGTTATTAACTTTATTAATCTAAGATATAGAAAAGTTGATATTAATTTCTTTCATCTGTACATGTATCATAAATGTATTGGTACGTGGTAGATGTATTAACACATGCATAATAGTGAAACAACATATCAAATTCCTGTAAAATAAAGACACCAAAAAAAAAAAAATCATATTAATCTCTGTCATTTTTGTAAAATCTACTTAGCCATGGATATTTAATTGTCTCTGGCTCTCTGCACTCTCTATGAAGACAGACTAGATGTTAACTGTGTCCTATACTCCTATGGGCAGGGGGTTTCAATAAATACATTTAATCTCAAAAACAAAATGTTCCCTTTAATTTACGGTGGAGATGCACCAAATACTGCTGGTGGCTATAACAGTTCCCTATCTAGGTATCAACTTATATATAAAATTTTTTATTACTTTTCTTTAATGGTTTGTCTTCTTTTTTATTAAAAGAATTGAATATTCATTATTTTGAAATGTGCTTATTAGGTATTGTTATAAGAACTCATTGAATAAACATTTGGTGAAAGGCAAGATTGTTTTGTGTGAGAGCATTCTTCTTCCAACAGAGATAGAGTTATTATCTGGAGCAGTTGGCATGATACATGGAGCCATCTCCCCAAAAGATCTACCAAATAATTATGCCGTGCCTTCAACTTTCTTGACTCTAAGGAACTTTAAATTAGTATATTCTTACTCAGTTTCAATGAGGTACGTATGTGTAAGTGAAATTCGAAATTGGCCGTGTGCAATAAAATAGTCATTGAGATCCTACTTATGCTAATGTGGTGCACTTTTACCAAGTTTAGAGACGTAACTGGTACAATTGGAATCTTGTGAACTACTTTAGTGCATGCGGTCAATTTTAGAAACTTCTTTAAGACATAACTCTTGCATACACTAGTGTCTTGAAATTAAAAATCTTTTTAATTAGATCTATATGTTACTTTATCAGAAATAATGCTACAGCTACAATATTCAAGAGTGACGAAGTTAGAGACTCATTAGCCCCATATGTAGCTTCATTCTCATCAAGAGGTCCAAATCCAATCACACCAAACATTCTTAAGGTAACTTTTAATAGTAAATTAATTAATGAAATTGTTGTGTGTTCTAATGATAATGTTAATTACTAGTAACTACTTGATAATTTTGTAGCCTGATCTGGCTGCCCCAGGAGTGAACATTTTAGCAGCATGGTCTCCAATTTCTCCAATTTCAGAAGTTAAAAGTGACAAAAGATTAGTGCACTATAACATTATTTCTGGCACTTCAATGGCATGCCCTCATGCCACTGCAGCAGCTGCATATATCAAATCATTTCATTCTAATTGGTCTCCTGCTATGATCAAGTCTGCACTCTTAACCACCGGTATATTTATCAATGCATTACTTAATAATTATAAATTAACAAAAATGATTTATCGACACAAAAAGAATTGTAACTCTAAATTTAGAAGTAAATAGACAAAAGTACACATGAAGATAGTTTATTAGTCAAGTAAAAACTGTCATTTTTTTATCTAACGTTCTGTTTGTTTGACATAAAATTGCAATAATACATTGTGGGCTTATTCGGTACAGATGTCGGTTTTATTAGAAACATGTGAGGATCCACGTCTAGATTCTACTTTAATTTTTGTAGGAAAAGAATCATTAATATCTGGATCAATTACATCGTACCGAATAACTTTCCTAATGCACTTTGTAATTCCCAAATCTGGATGCCACAACTCAAGAAACCATTTCAGTCTGCCTTTATCTTTGAATCCATCACTGCATATGCAACTCGAAGAACAGTTTTGACTTATCTAAATAATCTTTGGATGTATCAAACTTATTTTAAAATTTACTTTTGTCTCTTCTATACTCTTAGATGTGTATTTTGTCCATTTAATCTTATAAGTTTACAATGAATTATTACATTCTATCAAGAACTTATAAGTCTACTATACTACAACTTTTCTATATTTGAATTAACAGCTATTCCAATGAGTGCAACACTTAATCCTGAGGCTGAATTTGCATATGGCGCGGGACTAATTAATCCTATTAAGGCAGCAAATCCTGGTTTAGTATACGACATTAACGAAGCTGACTATGTCGAATTCTTGTGCCAAGAAGGGATTGAAACAGAAAAGCTTCGAATTCTGACGAAAGATCATAGCAGTTGCAAGAAAGTGGCTAAGACAGAAAGTGTATACGACCTGAATCTGCCATCAATTGCTCTCTACACAAACGTGTCATCATATTTCACACGAATTTTTCATAGAACAGTTATGAACGTTGGATCTGCAACATCAACATATAAAGTGAAAGTGATGTGTCCATCTTTTTTAGATATTCAAGTGAGACCTGATACATTGTGGTTTGAATCTATAGGCCAAAAGAAATCCTTCTCTGTCATTATAGAAGGGAGCATCAATGTAGCTATAGCTTCTGGTTCGTTGATTTGGGATGATGGAACATTTCAAGTTAGAAGCCCCATTGTAGTGTTTAGCCAATCTCCTGTTCCACCATTTATCTTCCTGTAAGTGTGGGAAAAGGAATGAGATATTCATTTTCAAGTTTTCTTTGTAAAATAGATAATTCGCTTTAAGTTCTTGATGGCTATGCCGAAGGGCTTTGGTGCGTCCAAATCAATAAAAGTATGTAATCAACTATTAATCCCATTGTAGGGCAACTTTTTTTCCTATAATAATTAATAAACTAGGCATTGTGTTGAATTGGAAAGAGAAAATTAAAATTTATTCTGTGTAGTGTTGTTGTATTCATACCGATTATTTTATATATTAAATTGATTATTCAATTACACAAACTAATCTATGGAAATTGGATTGTGAGATTCTTCTTTGTTTGTTCATCGGCAAAAAATTGTGCTTATATACTTATAAGAAAAGGAGCATTCATGACTAATGGAATTGTGCACCTTATTATATTTAAGTGTTGTCTTTTTCTTATTTACATTATTATCTTCCAAAAAAAAAAATGAATTTATATATTAAAAAAATGCATTTAACGATCAAAATTTTACTCACTATTTAAATGTTCATTCAAAATATTTTATATAAATATTATAAATTTTATTTTAAAAAATAAAAATAAAAAATTTTCAAAAATCTTTTAAATTTTGTAAGATTTTTTTTTCGGTTTTGATAATTTCATTTTATTTTATCTTAAAATTTTTGTCTATATGATATTTTTCACCGTTAATTTGACATTATAAGAACAAAAATTTAATAAAAACAAAAAAATCATTTTTTAAAAAAAAATAAATAAATTGCATGATACAAAAAGGAGGAGAAAAAAAAAGGAAAAGAAAAATATAGATAGATAGGGAGAGTTTGGCGGGCATTGAAAGGGTGTCCCGTGTCCGTTAGAAAGGTGCGTTAATTCAGTTATTTTTGGGATTTCCATTTGCGTTGCGTCTTTTCTTTTGTCTTTCTCTTTCTCTTTCTCTCTCTCTTCCCTTCCCTTCACTGTTCTTCACTCGTCTCTCATCTTCTTTCTGCAGGGAAATACAAAAACACAGTTGCGCAAACTTCGAATCTCCGATCCAAATCTCTCCACTTTGGTAATTGTACTGTTGTTGGCGAAATTATAATAATAATTAATAATAGATGGCGTACAAAGTGGACCATGAATACGACTACCTTTTCAAGGTTGTATTGATTGGCGACTCTGGCGTCGGAAAATCCAATATCCTTTCCAGGTTTACGCGCAACGAGTTTTGCTTGGAGTCCAAGTCTACCATTGGTGTTGAATTCGCCACCAGAACATTGCAGGTTTTTTCCTAAAAAATTCCTTCCCTATGCTTTGGTTTGGTTTGGTTCGGTTCGATTTCAGATGATATGATATCATATCTGTTGAAGCGTTGAATAGGATCATGATGGTTATAATTTTTTATATTGGATTGGGTGCCATAGTTATCTTTGATTTGAATATAGTAGAATTTCAAGAATGATTTTCTACTTTGTTTGAGGGAGAATCATTTTGTTTACGTCTTTTCTATTAATCTAATAATAAATAATAAATATAGGTGTATATATCTAGCATAAAAATTTAAATCACAGCAAAAGAAAACAATAATTGTTTTTGTTGGTTGAATGCATGGATACATGTACACATAGTATTGCCCTTAGTTTCAACAATATGATATAACTTCTAAATTTGTTGTTTCCAATTGAATATTGCACTTTAGGAGTGTGTGGTTCGCAGAATATTTTTAGATTCTTGAGGTTTTACGCTAGAAATCTTATATAGGAATATTGTTTTTACTGATTTGAATTTTGTTCTTTAATTAAATTGTTTGGATCCATACATTATTATAGAAGAATGATAGATGTTAAAAAAATGCAGGTGGAAGGGAAGACTGTAAAGGCACAAATATGGGACACTGCAGGGCAAGAAAGGTATAGAGCCATCACAAGTGCTTACTACAGAGGAGCAGTTGGTGCCCTTTTGGTGTATGACATAACAAAGAGGCAAACATTCGACAATGTTCAGCGGTGGCTTCGCGAGCTAAGAGATCACGCCGACTCCAATATCGTTATCATGATGGCCGGAAACAAATCTGATCTTAATCACCTGAGAGCAGTGTCTACTGAAGATGCTGAAAGTTTGGCTGAGAAAGAAGGTCTATCTTTTCTTGAGACTTCAGCATTGGAAGCCTATAATGTTGAGAAGGCATTCCAAACCATATTGTTTGATATATATCACATTATAAGTAAAAAGGCGCTCGCGGCGCAGGAAGCCACTTCAGCCGGTGTTCCTCAAGGAACCACCATAAACGTCGCAAGCACATCGAATAATGCAGAGAGTAGATCTTGTTGCTCTAATTAACAAGGGTATAACTTTGTAGAAAAAGAGGTGACACAGAAAAAAATGATGTTTTTATTTTGGAATTTTGAATACACATGATGAGTAGTTGCTAGTTGTTGTTGTTGTTGTTACCATTTGCTAGTTGTTGTTACATTCTTTAATTTCTGTAAGATGGGGAGAGGCAGATCTTCTAGTCTTGAATGATTTACAGCTTTGGCATTAACTGGTTCTGAAATGCTTGTGAACTTTAGTTTTAGTCACAGATATTGTAACTTTAGTTTTTTATCAGTGAAATTGTTAATGCACTTTCTTCTGTAACTTTTCATCATAATAAATTCTTTGCATTTGTTCTCTCTAAAACAATTTCTGTATATGCTGAAAAGAGGTTCTTGAAATTGTCACTTTTTGTTACATGGGTCCAATAAGGATTATATACTCTAAAATGGGATGCAACATGATTTACCAAATAGCTATTAGCAGTTTTTGTTACATTGGACCATTTCTTAGAATTTCAACTTTTTGTAAATTATATTGAAATTGTTGAGCCTGAAATTGTTTGTACTGATTTGATTAGTGTGGTGGTGTTCATCATGTGGGAAAATTGATTCTCCACTGAGTCACAGTCACATATTTCCCTTCTTGATTGAGGACTTCTCTTGACAAGGCATATTTTTTCAGCTACTAACTAGACAATGGTCCAAAAACCAGTGTTTTATGCATAGTTCAAACTTCAAACTGCAGGATCGAGGTGAAACCACACGTCTCTTACCATAAAAAGGTTTGGACAAATACAAAAACAATTGACTCATATAAGTCTTATCAGTTATCACTTAACTGGTTTAAAAACTCCATTTTCATATACATGCAATGTTAGTTTAAATAGCTTTTCAGAGACATTTAATCATGTATATTACTACATTAATAATAAAAATATTTGTCTAACAATTATCACTGTTTTTTATGGTTAACTACCAAACATAGAGATAATCAAAGTTTTTTAAGAAATTGGAAAAGATCAAAACTGTTCAAAGTCCCCTCAACTGTTTCTTCTGCCAAAAACTGTTCACAAACAGTGACTCTACTAATTAACCTCACACCAAAGTTCCCTACATATTTTCATCTCCTCCAACATTCATCACTACTTCACTAACCTTCTCTTTCATCTCCACACCACTAAGCAAAATTCATTGATGGAGGAAAATTTTGAGTCCTCTCATGTCCCGCAACAAAGCAGAAGGAACAAGCTCAGAGAAATGGTCCAAACCCAAAAACAACAACAACCACCACAAACATTCCCTCCTTCATTTCAAGCCAGCATAGCTCAACCCTTTGAGACAAACCCAATTTCATCAACATTTAACTCCAAACCACCCCATTATTATTCCTTTCTAGCAAAGAGTTCTTCACAGCTAGAACATTACCCTGAAAGCCTTCACAATCTTCTTCTTCCACCCCATTTGGTGGATCATAATCATCATGTGTCCCAAGAAACATGCAGTGATATGAGAAACATTATTGGTCCTGTGGTTGTTCCTTTTACTGGCTATGCTTCCATATTGAAGAGATCAAGGTTTCTGAAGCCAGCTCAGCAGATTCTTGAAGACATGTGTGGCAGTATTTTGGTTCCTCCACCAAGATTGAATGAAAGTGTTGATGATCATGAAGAAGACCCCATCATTAGGGATGGAGCTCAAAATCATTGTAGGGATTCTGTACTTGGTTGCATGCTAGATGAGGTTTGTGAAATGTCTTTGATGCCCCCATTTTTTTTTTTTCTCTTTTCTTTCAATTAATGGAAAATCTTAGTCAGACTTTCAACATGAGTTACAAATATCACTATTTCTAACAGTAAATCTTATCTAAACCATGTTTGCAAACAGTACTTTTTCCTTTTTTTTTAATTGTGATCTTAGCAAACTTCTTTAGTATAAGCTAATTTGAACCCAAAATATGTTTCTTCCTAAATTATGAACACTTGCCTGAAAATTGAAAGGTGATTAGTGAATTTGTTTCTTCTTTTTTAATTCTGTTAAGGTATACAAGAAGTATATTCTATACTGCCAACAAATGCAATCAGTGGTGTCATCATTTCAGAAAGTAGCTGGGCTTGGAAATGCCACTCCATACATATCCTTTGGTATCAAATCCATTTCCAAGCATTTTGGATGTTTGAAACATGCTATCTATGACCAAATTCAGTTCACAATGAAGAAAACTACTTCTCCTGCATCTAACAGTGTTCTTGAATCAGTGCAAAGCTTACAGTCTGTTCAACCTGTTTTGAGATCCCAAAGAGGGCTTCCTGATCATGCTGTAGCTTTGTTGAGGAGATGGCTCTTTGAACACTTCTTACACCCGTCAGTAATTCTAGTTTTGAAGCTTAATTTGTAGGCATATACTCTTCTGCTGTAAATGATTCATTATGTTTTTACTCTTGATGTTCATTATGCAGATATCCTACTGATTCTGAAAAGGATACATTGGCTCAACAAACTGGCCTTTCAAGATGTCAGGTGATTCCTAATTCCTACAATAAACTAGTCAAAATCTTGTGAGTACATGACATAATCAAACTAAAGCTCTAAAAAGTTGAACCACTGAATAGTTAAGTTAGTCATTTGGTTACTTTTGTATTAATTTGGTTCTCAATATACATTTAAAAAGGGGTAAATATTTCTATTGAGATTTCAAAAATATCCCTAAGTTTTATTTTGTTTCAATTTTGTCCTAAAACATCAAATATATCTCTATAAGTTGATTTTTCAAAAAATGCAATACTAATTTAATAATACAACAACCTTTAATACAAGCAAGCCAAACATAAGGTTATGTCACTGACCCCTTAATTATTAAACATTATTGGTGAATTTATCCTAAAATTATTGAAAATTTAGCTATAAAGAATACATTTAATGCAAATCGAAAATTTTTGGGATAAAATTGAAACAAAATAAAATTTAAAGATATTTTTAAAACTTTTAACAACCTTCGTATATAAAAAATATACTTTTTCCTCTAAAAAGACTAAATTAGTATCTATTTTAAATACTAACAGTCAAATTAGTGTCTGAGAGTCTCAAATCAATGATGCATCACTCAATTGTAATTTTAGCAGGTTTCAAATTGGTTCATCAATGCAAGAGTGAGAATCTGGAAGCCCATGGTGGAAGAGATGCACATGAATGGGGAACAGCAGGCCCAAGAATCAAAAGTGAACCACAATGCAAAGAAGCCCACTATTGTTAGCCCATTAACCAAAGTTACTAACCCATATGAAAAGCCTGCCCCAATCACCAAGAAGAACAGAATATTACTATATCCCAACTCCCAAGCAAAGGTTCAACCGTTCAAGAGTTGATCATAAGTTACATATCACATTTTAATTGGTTGCATTGTATTAGTTCTTGTTAAATCAAATCCAAAAAAGAGAAAACTAGAACATGTGAATTGCAAAAGTAATGGATTATCTTTATAGCACTAAACTATTCTGCTGAAAATTTAGGGCAATCTTCTTTTATTTTTATTTTTTGGTTGAGTTTCAATTCAGCAAGACCATCATCATGAAACTGTAAATGGATGGTGCAACAACATGCATGCATTCACGTGTGGTGTGTTGTGTGTGTGACACCGAACAATAAGTCATTAACATAAAAAATCAACTACCATACTTTCTAACTTTTTTTAAAATAAAAAAATAAAAAAGGAGTAAAAATGAATTTATTGAATATATGTTAGCTAAAAAGTAAAAACTCAGTCACCAACACTTTCTTTTCTTTATTTTATTTTATATTTCAACTTGGAACTTAACCTGAAAATGAAATTCTTCTTCAGAGACAAATGGTCAGCAAAAGCTGCTTACAGTTAGCTTGATAAGAGTGCAATAAAGGCCACGAAATGAATAATGTATTAGAAATATTCCAACTAAATGAAATGGGGTATATTTTTGTAGATTTAATAATATAATATAATAATCGTATAATTGGGTTCAAGTTGAGTTTATGAATCAGATATTTTATGAATGTATGAGTGTGACACTTTCCATGAAAATAATTAAGCATGTGTTTCTGCCTTCATTGATGTTCATCAGTTCATGTGTTACGCGTGGAAGATGACCAAATTACAAGACCCTTGAATTCTCTAAGAACAATAGAATAGGAATCAGAAAACAACTTACATAATTCAAGACTGTTCAAAGGTCAATTTTGATTGAGTCAGAACCAAAGAGAAAAAAGTAAAATTACATTCATAGAATCATAGTTCCGATTATTAAAATGAATTAATAAATTAAATAATTAATAAAATTTTCTGCTGTGTCAACTTAATTCGGAATAGTAAATAATCATAATGATATTTTTAATGTTAATTTAGGGAAGTTAATAATAACTTTTTATGATATTTAAATGTAAACCATTAATTTTTTTAGACAATTTAAATATAAGTAATTCGGTAGTTGTATTAAGAAATAAATACTTAATTCGCGTGTTAAAAAGTGTACTACTAGAAATTTGATTGATATGTAATAGAATAAATAATACTTTATCTAATTCAATTTTAATATAAAATATTCAAACTACTTCAACTAATTCAACCCAAATTTATTGACGAATAAATTTTCTCAATTACTTAATCCCATTCGATAAACATCCCCATTTCACATAAATTAGCAATTTTATAATTATATTTATATTGTGTTTAATGCTTAACCCTTTTAGGGTTTAAAACTGTTAAATAAACAAATTAGCAGTGACTTTTCTTATACAATTTTGGCCAACAATCCTCAGATTCCAATCCAAGATAAAAGAAAGAAAAGCACCGGCAAAGAGACAAAATAAAATAGGCCGATAGTAACATTTACTTTAATTTCTTAATTTAGTTATTTAACCTTTTTATAATAAATAAATGATGAAAACTCACTTAAAATTGATATGTACAAACTGATGTAAGTTGAAAATTTTAGTTAAATATATTAAATTATTAATTAATTTCACATGAATATTACTTTATATGAATCTCTACCTAAATAAATACCAGTGACTAATGATATCTAAATTCTCCTCGTTAAATACTAGTCTTTATTTATCAAAGATTTTTAATTATAAAATTTTTTAATAATAGCATTATTAAATCAAATGAATTTATTTATAATTATAATATATTCAAGGGGTTTTAAACAAAATTTTTAACTATTTGATATAATATTTTTGTAAAGTAAATCCTTTGAAGATTTAGCTAATCAATCATATTAGATAGTCAATAAATTTTTTGTCAATAATAATTAGCAAGAGATAAAAGTTCAATAAAATAAAAAAAATCAAATCTATAAAAAGATAAAACTTAAATAAGTAATAGTATTTTGAATTTATTAGTTAATATTAGTTATCAAGATGATAGTTACCTAAACTTTCTCTTAGATAATATATATTTTAAAAATATATCAAACTTATAATTAATAAAACCTATTTTATCCGCATAAAATTGAATTCTTCTACTAAAATTTTAAAATTTTTATTTTTTTTTTGAATAATTTTAAAAGTTCAATTTTAGTATACTATCTAATTATCTAATCTTATTTTTTTCGATGATCATCCATACACTTAAAATAAAAATAAAAAAAAGTGGTTGTTTTTGTTAAAATAAAGTTGTTTTAGTAAATCAAAATTAAATTACAAACTTAAATCTAATTTTAAAGATGATGTAACCCAAATGAAGCATACGTGTCTTCTTCTGATAGGACACTTTGGTTTAACCGACGTTACCCTAACCTTAACCTTAAATACTAAACAGCTGGCCGCAATTTCTGAATTTCTCAATTCTCAAAATCACATTTTGGACCAACTCGCATATTCCCCACAGACACCACCACATATTCTCCCAAACACAACTAATCCCCTGCACCCACTACCACACCACACTCATTCCTTCAAACCAAAGTAAAACAAATTCTCACCGTCGATCTTTTCCTTTTTAATCTATACTAACACCTTATTGACGCGGAACACCAAATTACCGTGAAACCCACGATAGCGAACAACCGCCACTCTGCTCTAATTTTCATCGTGAAACCAACCCAGGCTAATACGACACCGTTTCGAACCAGCCACGTCGCAAAACGACGTCGCAAGCAAGTGAAAGCGAAAAAGAAAAAAAAAAAAAATCAAAAAACAAAAAAGGAAAAAACGTTATTTGAAAATTGCCCAGAGCTAAGACGACGAAGCAAAGAACAAAGAGAGTGTGGAATGGGGGAAAGGAAATGCTTCATACTCAGTTTTTAATTCAATCTTCTGATAGTTAAAGTTCGATTCTTTTTAAAGCGATACGTTGCGTTTTGGGGGTTTAGTGTTAGTGTGGATTCGGATTAGTCCGCGAAAGGGTTTGTGAAATTTTTTGAGCAAAAAAAATTCCAAGTTTGAGATGCAGACGGAGGCTAGGGTTGGCGTGGCGGTGGAGGGAGGTGTGAGGAAGCTGGTTCAGCCGCCGCAGCAGAAGCCACAGCAGCTTGGGACGGTGTCACAGCTTCTCGCAGGTGGAGTCGCCGGCGCCCTCGCCAAGACCTGTACGGCGCCGCTTGCCAGACTCACCATCCTCTTTCAGGTTCCAAATTTACGGTCACTGTTTTTTCTAATTAATTACTTCTTTTTAAGAAAAATTAAACTTTTTGGTGTTCATACTGAAATTTTGCCACAAATTTTGAGTTTTTTTCTTTATTATTATTGTCATGAAAGAAATTTTCGGTTGAGAACTACCGAACTAGTTGTGGTCTAAACTTTAGTGGTCTTTTTTTTTTTTTTAATTTTGATTTTAAATGGGAAGAAAAAGGTAATGGTGGATTCATGATAAGATGGGAAGGGAAAAGAATGAACTTCGTAATTTTTATGTTTGCAATTTTAATATATCATGTGAACTTCTAACTTCTTTGACTTCAGTTTGAGTTATGTTCTGTGTAAGTGTAACTCCAACATTGATAGTCAAGGCATGGATATTTTAGGTTATTGCCGTAGCATACTTTTCTAAATTTTGTCATGTTTTAGGTTCAAGGCATGCATTCTAATGTTGCAACTTTGAGAAAACTCAGCATATGGAGTGAGGCTTCAAGAATTATTCATGAAGAGGGATTTCGAGCTTTCTGGAAAGGGAATCTGGTTACAATTGCTCACCGGTTACCCTATTCGTCTGTTAACTTTTATGCATATGAGCACTACAAGAAGGTTATTGCCACTCTGATGCAAATATTTATTTTGATTGGATTATCTTACAGAGAAATTTGAGTTTATAAGTATTATTGTTCTAAGATTGGTTATTTGTGCACTGTGCAGTTGTTAAAGACAATTCCTATATTGCAAAGTCATACAGATAATGTCAGTGCAGATCTTTGCATACAGTTTGTTGGTGGTGGTCTGGCAGGAATAACTGCTTCTGCATCTACTTATCCGTTGGATCTTGTAAGAACACGACTTGCTGCTCAGGTGAGATTGAACTCCTTTAGTCTGCTGGCCTCATGAATTTTGCCTCCATGCATGTTTTAAGTTCAGGGTTTTCTTCCAACATTTTTGCCTGAGTTGTAATCCTAGTCAATTTAATTTTGTCCCTTGTAATCAGAATCAATTGCATAAGTAGTCCTGTGTTGGGCCTCACTCTTAGACACTCATATCAATTGCTGCTCATGTTTTAATTTACTTAATATCAATTACTAATATTAAAATAATGCAGACAAACACCACATACTATAGTGGTATATTTCAAGCTTTACAAACTATTAGCAAGGAAGAGGGAATATTTGGCCTTTATAAGGGACTTGGAACTACACTATTGGTATGCCAATATTATCAATTTAGCAATTTAATATATTATTTGTAAAAGTCCCATTCCTGTTAGTAAGATGCATCTCCTGGTGTTAATGCAGACTGTAGGACCAAGTATAGCAATCAGCTTCACTGTATACGAAAGCATGAGATCCTATTGGCAATCAAATAGGTAATGAGTCCACAAATAATATAGCTGTTACATGACATCTACCTTTGCCTTATTTGATATGTTTTATAGCCAGCGTGATATTAATGTTCATTGTCTATCTGTGCACATCAGACCCAACGATTCAACTGCTGTTGTCAGTCTGGCTTGTGGCAGTCTTTCAGGCATTGCATCTTCAACAGGTGAGTGATCTAAAGGAAAATTGATTAGTTGCTCCAAGGTGATCCTTGTCACATATTCTTCAACCTTTGTTGTATCTTGCTACACTAATATTTTGACAGTTTTGATGTTTCTTGCAACTTTTGCGTATTCTTTGGGTATCTTACCTTTTTCCTACATCTCTAAGTAGTATGCCGTCGGAGCACTTAATATAGTGCTGTGTTTAATCTAATTTTTATTAGATTTCCAATTACAGTTAAGAATCCTTCGCTCAAAATATTGAATTGCTAAACCCTAGAATATTAAAGGAGTTAATGTCTGTAGTACTTTACTATGCTTTTGATGCAGACAAA
>JASCZI010151192.1:4565-23044 GCA_036250425.1 Stylosanthes scabra
AAAGAAACCACTTGAACCACCATCAATACTCACTCTTATTCTTTTTCTTCTTCTTTTTCGGCTTGTTGTTGTTGTGTTAGTGAGAACTATAATTGGTGGTGATTTAAGATTAGGCGGCTGCAATTGGTGATGGTGATGGTGATAATGATGACGTCAGTATATGAGTTATGGATGATAACTCATATATTCCATAGTTGATTACTTTTATTTTATTTATATGATAACATTTTTTAATTTCGAATTATAATTTTCTTAAAATATATGACATTATATATTTATATTTTTTTAGCCATTGCATTATATTTTTATATAAATACATACATGTTCACCTAAATATAGCCTTTAAAAATAGAGATAGGACCCCTCCTCGCGGAGATGGTAGATGCCTACAGATATCCATGAGTATTAAACTTTAATAAATTTTTTTAAGAAATAAAAATAAATTTAACATAATTAAATTCAATATAATAATTTAATATATTAAAATGTACAATCCAAAGATAAATTTAATATAATTTAACACAAATATAATTCCAAACATACACAATAAAGACAAATAGAATAAAAAATAACATAATAAAATAAACGTTTTTAGCCAATTATATATAGAGAGCATTCAAGTAATTTAAATATCGGCGGAGATTAACGAGTCCCCATAAGACGGGTACCTTAATTGTCGTCCACATTCTCATCCTCGTTTATTTGTGGAGATAGGTCTCATCCCGTGGGTAATTAATAAGTCCCCATTATAATCCTCATTGTGGATAATTTTTACGGATATCCGCGAGTTCGGAAAAAATTGCCTTCCCTATCAATGGACCATCTTAAGAAAACGGAACGAAGACATCACAAAAAAGTTATTGGAGATATAAATCTAAATCCACAGCTAAAAATATAAAACGCAAAAAAAAAAAAAAGGAGGAAAGGAAACAAGACTGAGAAGAAGAGAAGAGAAAGAGTAAAAAAGGAAAAAGAAAGAAAGAGGAAGGAAGGAAAGGGAAAAGAAGGGAAGGGTTGCGTTGGAGGGCTATGGCCTTGTTAGCAGGCGATGGCAACCCTATGCACACGAGAGAAGTAGAGGCACCTTTAGTCGAGAGCAAAGGGTAATAACTTGCTTTCAAAATAATCTTTGAACCATATCTAACCTAATTACACACAGTTAAGAACAATATAAAAAATCTATAAAATCATTTTTAAAAAACTAATTAGTTCTTAGTTTATATTCGTCTCATTTATTTAAAATACAAAATAAACAAATATATAAGTTTTTATAAAGAAGATATTGTGAATTGTTAAATAATTTAGTCAAAATATATTTAATTTAATCAAATATATTAAATCATCCAATAATTTAACACATCATGATTAAAGTAATCTCCAAACATTATTACTAGAGTATATCCCTAACAATTCTAGTTGAATAATTAACAAGGCATACTGCGTAGCACGATTATCTCAAAAGATATCCCTGGACCGAAAGCTACCAACACACCCCACTCTAACCCTTCACCAGTTGTGCTCTTTCCTTCGATCTTAGACCTCTTCCTCATCTCATCCAATATGAAAATCATGCTAACACTTATCATGTTTCCATATTGGCTCAACACATGCCTTGTTGCCCTTAATTTATCTTCCTTCAATCCAAGCTTCTTCTCAATTCTATCTAAAATAGCAGGGCCACCCGGATGAATAACATAAAACAAGCTATCCCAATCGATTTTATCATTGCTCATCATCTTGCCAGTGGAATTAAATGCTTCAATTATACACTTTTCTATGTTTTCAGACACAAGAGAAGGCATCTGTTTCCCTATATAATAAACCAAACCCATTTCTTGTGGACATAAACTGGCAATACTCTCGGTGTTTGGAATGGTTGTTTGTGAAGCAAAGATAAGTTCAAAAAGAGAAACTTCATCGCAATAAGGGCTATTAGTATCACTATTATTAATATTAGGATCTGCACCAACGATGATAGCAGCTGCACCATCTCCAAATAAGCTCTGCCCTACAAGTACATCTAGGTGATTGGAATTAGGACCGTGAAAAAGAGCCACTGCAACCTCTACCCACACGACGAGCACTCGTGAGCCTGCATTATTCTCTGCGATATCCTTGGCTACCCGAAAGATGGTCCCAGCGCCATGACAACCGATGTTGAAAATCATGAGCCTGTTCACGGTAGGGTTGAGGCCAAGAAGTTTGGCGAGATGGTAATCGGCACCCGGAGAGTTGCATATGGTCGAATTCGTGTAGAAGATGAGGTGTGTGATTCTCGATAAGGGTTGACCCCATTCTCTTATGGCATTCTGTGCTGCTTCTTTGCCAAGTTTTGGTATCTCCTCCACAAGTATGTCTTGTCGTGCATCCAAAGAAGGAGCTCCGTAAGTACTGATATTTGGGTTTTCTTTGAGAATAGCCTCATCATAAACAAAATGTCGTTTTTCAATCTTTGATCTTTTACCTATGTATAAATTAAAAGTTTGAAACAAAATAAATATACATTAATATAAATATTTAATTTATAATAAATGACATATAAAATTGAGAAATTTTTCATCATCGACAAATTTAATTCAGTGTAGTCAGCAAACATAATCAATAATATTCTGAAATCAATATGAAAAACGTAATATTTTTCATGGATCATTTTTCACCAAACAATGGTACTATTTTTATACAAAGCTTATTAACAAAAGGAATACATAATTTTATCCATAAGCAACAATGTCTAACTCATTGTTATCATATATATACTTCAAAATTTTCATGAACGAAAAAAAAAATGGCACTTACATATGCGATTGAACTTCTCTTTCAAGTGTAGCATGTGGTCACTTTTGGTTACCCTGAAGTAAAAATCAGGATATTCGGATTGGAGGATGATATTGGGTGGATTTGCAGTACCAATGCCTAAGATTGTGGCCACACCCCTTTCTACACTTCCCATTTGATTCATCAAAGATTGAGGGTTGATGATAGTTAACTATTTGATTAAGAAGAAACGTGAAAGTATGTTGTAAGTTGTAACGATGCTTTGATGAAACATGTAAATGTCTTTTATAGATGCTGGTATACCTGTAGCATTAACCATTAACTAAAGTTTGCTTATGTAATAAGGAGAGAAATTACATTTATATTATTTTTCCGTGTATTTGACTGTAGATATTAAGAAATAGTTTTCAAACTTTTTGCAAACTTTAAAAAAAAAAAAATAGACTTTACTTTTTATTTTAGAATTTAACTTTAATGTAATAATAGTGTAATAAGAGTTTTATATTATCATCCAATGAATTTAATGTATTTACATTACTTTTAAAATAGTGAAATTGAAAATTAGTTATATTTTGTTGATATGGCAATATATTTTAAATTATTATTTTAATGTTTAAATTATTTTAAAATTTTAATGATGTAGCTATAGCCAACATAATCCACACAAACATTAAAATAAATTTATTTTGTTGATTAAACATTTTAATATTAAAAATTGCAAACATTAAAATACTTTCACAAATTCATATTATTATTATTTTTAAATAAAAGTTATATTATATCTCTCAGATCATTAAACTATATATAAAATCACTGAAGAGTTTTAGGGTCTATGGGCCTCTGTTCATCCTCTACATTTGTCAATGGTTTAAAAGTTTAATATTTTAAAAATATATGACTTAAATTACAATTAGTTAGTAGAGATTTAATTATAAAATTTTAAACAGTAGAAATTCAATTAAAAGCTTACAAAACTTAAACTTTATTTTTTATTAGTTTCTCTACTTATTATTATTATAACAATAATAAATACTTTCATTTCGATCAAGTCATATTTTTGTTTATTGTCTTCATAAGTTTTTAATTAAGATTTTAAATTAGGATAAAAAATACTAAACTTAATTATAGGATATCGGTTTATTAGCCTAACCTATATTATTTTCGAATATTCTTTTTTGTAAATATTTAAATTTACCCCAAAAAGACCCTTTGGTTGTCCAACAAATTTTATTTTCTTAAAATTATCGAAAATTACTATTATCACACAAATTGGTATCAAATTTTGATATGCGTGTTCGATAAACAATAATTAAGTTTTCAAAAGTATCGCTATAAGATATATTATTTTCCTTTGAATAAAAATGGAGGGATTAGTCTGATGGATGGAACAATTCTAAAATATTTCTAGAAAAAAAGATTATTAGAATCAAAATATGTAATTTAAAACTTTTAAAAATAAACTTAGATGTTTATTTTATTTATGTTTTCTTCTCACTTAAACGGCCTATGTTTTTAAGGATAATGTTCAAATTGATCCTCGAAAAATTTTATTAATTATATTAATTAGTCTCTGAAAAATACAATATTCAATTAAATTAGTCCTTGTATCAGTCAGATGATGATACATCATCTAACTAATGTCACATGTCATGAAATGATTGAATGACATGTCGTGTATATATATATGGGATCTACTTACATTAGTGTAAGACTTTTTTAACTTACACTTATTAATGGTCACAAAATTTATATCAAATCAAAGGTGAGGAAGAATCTACTTACGTCCATGTAAGACTTTTTTAACTTACACTAATTAATAGTCACAAGATTTATATCAAATCAAAGGTGAAGATTTTGTTTCCCAAAGAAACATTAACACATTAATAGCATTTAGATTGATATAAATTTTGTGGCCGTTAACGAGTGTAAATTAAAAAAAAAGTAACAAAAGTTCTTTTTTTGGTTTCTATGGTTATAAGCGATAATCAAAATCGTTTCTAACCTTTTTTTTTTTATCAAAATAGTCCCAAAGTTTCAAAATATTTTAAAATCGTTCCATTTTGTCCTTTGTGGCCCTCTGAGTCCTTTCGTGTTTTTTAGTCCATTCTTCGCACTCACGACTCTGCTGTCTCTCTTTATTTGATTCACACATTACATATTTATTTTTGTCTTCCTTCACTTTAATTCACTGAACTCTTCTTCCCAAACTACTCATCATCAGTTTCATCATCTTTATTCAATATGTCAACAATCGATAATTTTCTTTGACTAGTGAAATGCTGATTCAAGTTCTCTCCATTATTATTATTATTATTAGCACCACTTTGCTTAGACTTCATTACCAAAATCATGGGTAACTTATTCTTGAACTTCATTGCTATTGCTATTTTCTAGATAATTTGGATAATTGATTCTTCCTCTGTTTCTCCAAAATCTTGAGATGACGGTGTAGTAAGTGATCAAAATGAAAGTACTTGGCAAAAATCCAATTACTGCAACTATTAGGGGAGATAATTGAAAGCCAGAGGAAGGATCACTGTCATCTGAATCGTCACAAAAAATGCTTGAAGGAGGTGGAGGAGAGTATATGATGTAGCACCATTGTGGCTAATACATGCTGCAAATCCCTTGGGAACAGTTTTTCAAAATAGGATTTGGAATCGCCCATGGATTTGTATTACTGACCAAAACATAAGAAACTATTTTTGTGGTTCCCTAGTTATGTAAATTATTAGGATGTTTCTGTATTCTTTGATTTTTCAGCTATAATTTTGAGTTGGAGTTTGATTTTTTTTTTTCATGAAATGAAATGGAAAAATGAGAGATTGGCAGATTGGGTATTGTAGAGAGAGTAAAGTGGGAAATTGTGTGATCATCTTGAACTGTGTGAAGCCATGGAAGTAGAAGACCAAAAGGGCACGTTACATTGGTCATATTTAGTTTGTTATTTTAATTTAAAACAAAAAGGGCATTTTAGTCTTAAAAATAAAAATTCCAAAAAAGGACAATTTTAAAACATTTTGGAATCTTAGGGACGATTTTAACAATAAAAAAACATTGGATGATTTTGATTTTCGTCTATAACTTTAGGGTAAAAAAAATAAATTAATCCTTAAAAAAGTCTTACACTATGTAAGTAGATCCCTCCTCTCTCTCACACACATATATCAACAAATTATTTTGTAACACATGTTATTTAATTAATAAAATGACTAATTTTACTAAGAATTTTATCTTTCAAAAATAAATATGACTAACAAAATTTTTCGAGAACCAATTTGAACATTAACCTATGTTTTCATATATCCAAAAATTCATTTTTCACGCGCCACAACTAGGGCATCATTGGGTGGGGTGGGGGCATCATTGCCTCTGCCTCCATTTTATGTGGATTTTCATTCTCTTTAAATTCTTTATTATCTATTTACCTTTGATAATTTTAATAGAAATTTTAATAAAAATTTAAAAGTAATAATAAAAATATTAAAATAGTGAAACATCATTTAAATGCATCTGATACAAAATTATAAATTGTTTAAAACTTAAAATCATATTTAAAAAGATAAAATAATACAATCTAATAAAATGTAAAATGATGACTAAAATACCAATACTTGAAATTAATCTATAAGAATATTTTAATCATTTAGAGACTTTCGACATCAGGGTGAGGTTGTTCTCTATCTCCATCTCCAAAGAAAAAGTTCCAATATTCAAATCTTTATTCGAAATAGTATTCGCAAAAATTAAAACTCTCGCTGCATAAAAATTTTTGACATTTTTAACCAGAGCTGCACATGGATCGGATTAGATCCGTATATCCGCGGTGAATATCCGCATCCGATCCGAGAATTGCGAATCAGATTCGATCCGCACAATCATCAGATCGGATACGATCCGATCCACACCTTCAGGGGATCGGATAGCAGATTTATAATAGATATCCGTGGATCCTATCCGTAGATCCGCTGCGGATCTGCATATTTTAAAAAATAATAAATAATAAAAATATATATACTATATGTAGTGTAACCCTAGACTCAACAAAGCCTAATTAACCACAACCAAGTAACCAACTAAGCATTGCAAACTGGGTTCGGCTACTATGCTTTATCCAATTAATTCAGTTTTAATTGCCTTAATTAATTTGCTACGCACGTCTTAATTGAGAGCAAAGTATAGGCACAAATCTAATTATCTAATTAGCTAGGAAATTTATTTAGAAATAAAAGATTACCTTACCATATAAATTTTATTATTTATATTTTATAAAAATTAAACTAAAATATAGATTTAAACACCCGTATCTATTCTAATATAATCTATATTTGTATCATTTCTATTTGTACTAAATAAATTTTATTTAGTCAAAAATTTTTTTTCTTAATTAATTAATACTAAAAAAGCATCCATCCCATATTTGCATATCGTGCTTGTTAAAACACTTTTTTTAATCCTATCCCGTAATCCCGTAATTATATTTATATTGGTGATTGGTGACTAGCCAAAAGACAAGTCTTCTAGCAAAGAACACACAAATCCTTTTGAAGGACAATAGGTTACCCCTTAAATATGAGTTTTGTTTATGTGGCATTGGAGATTATAAAAATATGTTTAAAATAGTTTAAATTATTTTTACTTAATATTTATTAAGTATTATTGAAATAAATAAATAATTTTAAAAATTATCAATATATAATGTTATATGATCTCACATTCAAAAAAAAAAATGTCATACTTTTTAGTTTGTAGGCCTGGACATCTTAATGCAAAGATAAAAAATCAAGATGTTTGATTAATTATCCAACGGACAAAAATTATTTTTTAAAAATCTGTATATAAAAACATCTATATATTATAACTTATCATGTTATATATATAAAATTATACCTATTAAATTAAATTAAATAATTTTATAATTTATACTATTCTCATCTTAATATTTTTTGGGGTTAGAAAGAGGGGTCTAAGCCCGAGACACGACACTAATGGGTCTGGGAACCTTACAATCGCTAGCAAGAAGGTGCTGAAGCTCTAAAGGGGAGGGGGTAATGTACAAACTTAAAACCAAAACTGTGTCCGATGGGAATAAAAAATAGTCGAACCGATTTATTTAAATTATATTTAAATAATTTAAAATATAATATTATTTTTTTAAAATTAATTTTTCATTAAAAGATCGGCCAAATTTAATTAATTTATTCATTAACCATTAATTCGACTGGTCTTTAGCTAATTTTTTGCCAGCCGATTTAACATTAAAACCGAATCGAATAGAAGACTAATGCCTAATTTTTTCGATTAAATCGACTGGATTGATTCAATTTTCAGGATCTTGGCTATTATTATTCCTTGATAAAATGGTATAAGCGTGGTTTTTCAAATTTTTTATTGTATTGAAAGTCCATTAATGCATTATGGAAAATAGCTTAGGAGAATGGGCCATTATGACTCATTCTCTCGCTCATTGATTAGGATTTAAATAATGCAAATTGCAATAATATAAATTAGCGCAGATGGAAAAGGATATGTACTTTTAATGAGTAAATCTTCACATGAGCCACTAACTATTTAGTACTAGGACATTGCATCTTTCATCAATTAATAATGACTGTTCTATTTCTGACCAAATGATTTATAGGACATTGCAATTTTTGACCAAATGATATGTTAGATAATTTGCTCCTTCTGTTAATGTTGTCATCGGATTTATGATAATTTTGTCTTTTAACTCCATTAATTTGTTATTTAATTCAGATTCTTGATCACATAAGACACCAACAACAATTGAAATTTTATCTCTCCCAACAAAAAACACCAACAACATATAAATATTATACAAAAGATTATTATGATGAGTGTTTTGTCCCACCAAAATAGTTCAGTCTAGACATTAATGTTGCACATAGGCTAAACCTGTTAATTTTTGACAGCAATATTAACAGACGGAGCAAATTGTCTGACGAATTATTTAATCAGAAGTCGAGTTGTTATCATTAATTTATTGAGGATGCAATGTCCTAATACTTAAATGATTAGGGGCCAGGACTAGCTAGGATTTACTATTTTCTAATTTTTTTAAAATTTGATTTTTTCAGAAAGATCGTCTACTTTACTACTTTACGTATGTAATATATACCTGAAAAATTATTTATTAGTTTTGGTTTGATTGATATCCTGGTGTAAATAAAAAAATGCAAATTGATTTATCATTTCACGTTACTGTAGTATGACTAGTTTAGATAAATAACTTAATTATTTTTTTTTTTCTTTTTGAAAGGAAGCGTTAATATAATTTTTTATATTAAAAATATCTTACAAGTTACAAATAAGTTAGGCTACATATATAAATATTTTTGTTACAAAGAAGAGGACTTGGTTAATTTAGTTGATAAAAAATATTTCTATATCTACCATTTTTCAAAAGTTATTTGGTATTTAATATTTTAGTTATAGAAGTAATTTTTTAATAAAAGAGTGTGATAAATGATTTTTTTAAAAAAGAGAAATTATTATTTTTTAACTTTGCTTCTCTTAAATAACTTTTTAAAAAGTCACAATTTAATTTTAAAAATTATACTTAAACTATAACATTAATATTTAATTTTTTATAATTTAAAAGTAAAAACAGTAGTTTTTATATTTTCCCAAACGGGACCTGTGTATATACTAACTATTGTAACTAACATTTCCAAATAGTCATCCATCTAGTAATATCAGTAATTCAGCTACATATGGTTAGATACTTAGATAACATAAATAAGTGTCGACTCTAGTGTATTCAAGGGCCATTCTAGTATGGTTGCCGTTTAAATGACTATCATATCTAATTATCTAGGAAAATTTTACTATGAAAATATTTAGAGTATTAAGGATAATTTAATTTTTTTAATATCTAAAAATTCATTTCTCTTCTCATAATAATAATTCAATAATTCTATGTGAATAAGTGGTTTTGACCAACCAAGTTCAACCAAGTTATTTATTTTTATGCTAAATAAAAGACTATTTCGATGTTTAATATTTATGTGCAATTTTTTAATACTATTTGACATCGAAATAATATTCTATTTAGCATAGAAATAAATCACTTGGTTGAACTTGGTTAGCCAAAATCACTTTTTCAAATATCATTACCCATAATAATTATCATACAAATTCCAATGACACAATATCTTAAAACATGTGTGAGTGGTGGTGGAATTCCATAATGAAATATTAATATTATGTTTATATTTTTTTTTACTGTGAATACCAGTCTATGCAAAAGTGAGAGTTTTGGACCAATTTTTAATTTTGGCCTAGAAATAACATTTTATATTTTTGACAAAGACTTTTTTGTTTGTAGTTTTGATAATTAAGATATGAGTGAGTCTCTGATGACCTGTATTTGAATGGGCCAAGCATGGTTAAGAAAATACTTACCCAACAATTAAAATCGACTCCTAAAATTTTAAACTTCAAAAAAGATGTCCTTCAATTTTATTAAGAAAAATGGTTTCAATTATTTAAAAATATGGTAAAAGTTAAATTTATCACATGTCAAATATGACAAAAATACTAATAATCGAACATTTTTTCTATCACATTTTAAAATAATTGATGGGTATTTTATCGTTAATAAAATTCGAACTCATTTTTTATTTTTAAAAAATTTCAGAAATAATAATAATGGTTTACTCTATTTTCTTATAATATCTTTAAAACTAATTATATAATGATGCTTCTTAATTTTACTTATATTACCACGACAAATATTTTTAATCTATACTTTTCTTAATAAGTTATTTTAACTTTTAAGACATTAAAGATAATATTTTTAAAATAAAAATATTATAATTCTACATCTAATTAAATAACTTTTTTAAAGGTGAGTCCTAGTCAATGCAAACAAACAAAAAAATGTGTGAATAACCACATAAAAAGAAAAAGAAAGAAAGGACATGGTCTAAAATATATAACATACGCCAATTCTCCAATACAAAAAAAAAAAAAAAAAACATTCGTTAATTCTCAAGAAAAAATTATATATATTTTGAATTCAAGGATCAATTAGGATCAGGTAGCATCTTAGTTTTTTAAATAAATTTATATACGAAGCATGGAAATTTTCAAAACAATGACTAAAACCCATTGTTTAACTTATTCCCACTCATTAAGCGACTTATTAGGATCTATTTTTTCACAATAAAATAATCGATGAAACTGTCATTAAGCGACTTATTAGTAGATTAATAAATTACTACATGTGATATTTTTTAAAAATATTTATTATTTAATCTTATATTATTGTGCAATATATATGAACTAATCCATGTATCATGATAATAAAAGAATTTTTGTGATTATTTTCTTTCTTATCAAGTCCCTTTAAAGTTATTTTTAAATTTTATTTAAGGTTTATTTTATACATTTTATTTTTTAATTAATTATATTTTTTATTGCAAATAATTATTCAGACAAGAATTAAATTTTAGTAAACATTTATAAAATTTTATAAAATGTCTTTTATGAAGATAAAAGGTTTATTTATATTTATTTTTATATGATAATCAATAAGCCCATAATTGGGCCCAAATGCAAAATCTATTTTCTTTATTTTTTATGAATTAATTTGATTTTCAAATAATAAATAGAATAAAATCAAATCAAATCAAATAGCACTTAATTACATAGCATTAATTAATTAACTGATTACAACACTCCTTATTACACGTGAAGTGCATTTATTGCAAGTAGCTGAAGGTTAATTAGTACCTAAGTTTCACATCTCCACAACTAAAAATAAATTAACAGTTAAGATTAATAAAAGCATTTTTCCTCATCGAAAGATAATTTAAGTGTCTTTATCAAAGATCTCACCAGTTATCGATATAGTAAACTACGTGATGTAGTAAAAGAAATGTATTAATCAAAGTTAAAAACGAGTGAGGATGAGGTAAATTTTTTGAGTTACTACGTTGGACTCGTGGATAATTTTCTACTTGTTATATTGTCCTTTAAAGATAATACAGAATTAAAGATAAAGATGTTGCTAGGAAAAAGAGAAAGCCACCATAGGATGGATAAGATAATAAAGAACACAGTAGAAACAACAAGATAATTAAAAAAAGATAGAAGTTTACCTATTAGACCTCTAAGAATCCTGTTCTTAGCAACCTAGGTCACCGACAATGTTTTTCCTACTAGACCTTTAAAGAACTCGTCCTTGACAACCTAGATCAAAAGGATGAAACTGAAAGACTAATACTATAAGAATTACCTTAGGTTGGATCCTTCAATTTCCTGATGCAATAAGTAAAGCAAATTACTTACCTCACTTGTATACTCTAAATCCGTGCTTCATAAAGCAAGAAATAACATTCATAAAACTTGATGATCAAAATGATTTACAAAAAGTGTTTAAATAACTTCCTAATAATCTAGATTTAAATTTAAATTTAAACTAAAGATATGATTCCTAATTAAACTCTAACTAATGTAAATAAGATTTGATCTTATTAGGTTAGATCAAATCTTAACTTCTAAGATGAGATAAGATAAGTAATTTAAATCAGATTTGATTTTAAAGGATTAGATCATATTTGATTTAAATTTTAAATTCCTAAAATACTACTAAACAATTCAAATAGAAAACTATCCTAAGATAATTGGGTTCCACTACTTAGGCTCAATAGATTTCCAAACAACTCTTGGACTTTTTCACATTTAACCCAATGGGTTTGATCTTCTCTTCGTTGGCTAGTAATTGATATATCTCTTCATGTATGAGTGCGGCCAAATTCCTGAAACTCTTTTTAATAAGCTTCTTTGCACGTGCTCTAGTGATGCACCTTCTAAAAGTGTAAAATCTCCATTTAGTCTTCTTGCACATGTAACATAAGAGATGCATAAAAGATGCTTTTAGTCTATGTTTGGAAAAAAAGAACAAGCTTAAAATTTATGGATTAAGGAAACAATATATGACTCAAGAGGTTGCATAACTATTATAACAAAATAGCATAAATATTAACTCTAAAAGTTACTCATAATTACAACAATAGTGAATTCGTGGATTGGATATGCATATGCTTATTGTAAATCCGCAATCCAATACTATACCTATACATATTGGATCGTATTTGATCTGATGGCTTTACGGATTGTATCAGATTCACAATTTTTAGATTAGACTATAGATTTTACCTCGGGTCTGCAGAGCTGTCCAATCCATGTGCAGCCTTAGTGATAACTAAGGTGAAACTTGGCTTCATCGTGCAAAGCAAAATTTATGCTGTGAGGTGTTATTAACTTTTTTTTTTTTAAGTAACTTATTAACTTTGAGAGTTAAAATTTAGCCATAGTTAGATAATTAGGATCAATACAAAAACATAAATATAAGGAAACCAAAAAAAATTGTATTGGTATAGTAGAAAATTACTTAATAGTGTGAATAAACAAAATAAAATTAAAATTATATATAAAAGAGGAAGTTCAACTAAGATATATATTAAGAACATTGTTGAACTGAACTGAAGTGAATAAGGTTATAAATTCGGAGAGTCAAGACAAGCAAATTCCTCTCATTCTATTAAGAAAAGCATGTAAAAAAATTCTATATTGCTAAAAATCCTAAACTCTTTCACACTACATACTAACAGTTTTTTTCCCAATAATTAGAGACGAATTTAGTCAAGAAAGTGATGGAAATTTTTTTTATAATTATAATAAAAAATTAATTTTTTTCGGAAAATCCGTCACTAAACAAATAGTAAATTTGTTGTGAAATTTAGACAAAATCATATATGAATACGATCCACATTTTATCCTTGAGAGGCTATCCTAAAGAAACATTAGATTGACCATTGCTTTATGCTCAAAATAATTCAAACATATATATTGGAACCACATTAGCTAATTACACACCTTTGGAATGACATAAGAATTCAAAACAGTTACCTATACTAATATAACATTACTGATGAACAAAAGCAAATATTTGGTAGCCATAATTTTAACCATAGTTAACTATAATTTTCCTATTATAGTTTTTGTTTTTATTTATAAATGAATAGTGCTACGGAATCAATATTAAAGAGCTATGAGGGAGCCAATAAAATCAATTAGAAGTTATCATTCAAAATCGACCAAAATTATCATCTAAAATTAAAGAAAATTATCATCCGAAACAAATTACAATTATCATCCGTAACCTCATCACTACTAACCACAGCCCTCACCGGCACAACAATTAAAAAGATAAAAGGAGTTATCATCTGAAATTAATACAATTTATCATATAAACATAATACAAGTTATCATCCACAATCTAATCAACAACTAACTAGCACCACCTTCGAACAGGGAAGAATAAGATGAAAAGATCTCACCGGTCACAACCACCACCGCCGCCAGATAAGGACACATGAAGAAGAAGAAGCAGCGGCAACGGCAAGAAGATGAAGAAGACGAAGTGGCTGCGGGCGAAGAAGAAAAAATCTCACCATTCACAACCACCGCCAGACAGGGACGCATGAAGAAGAAGAAGCGTCAATGGTGGCAAGAAGATGAAGAAGACGAAGTCGAGGAAGCGGCGGTAGCGGTCGACATCGTGCGAAGAAGAAGAGCTGGTTTTATTGGATCTCGATAAGGACTTGGAGGAGGGATTATTCATTGAGGAGGAAGAACAGTAGGCGTGAGGATTCGGGCTAGGCAGAGGAGAAGAACACCGCCACTGAGACGGAGGAGACGACGATGGTTCTTGCGCTTGAAGTTTGTGAAGCCTCTATGATCTTTGAGTTCCATGAATGGAGGTAGAGCTATTAGTACTCGAACAATATGAGGAGTGAAGACGTTGGACAAGGAAGTGAGGGCAGAGAGGAGGAAGAAGAGAAGGTGTGGCTAACGGCGACTTGGATTGAAGTGGGTGGACAGAAAAAGAAGGAAGATTGAAATAGGGTTTTTTTGGCTCCCATAGGCTTAACAATATGGGTTTCATAAACTTTCACTTTAAAATTGATATCAGATTTAATGCATAATATTAGATATTCTAAATATATAATTCCATATGTTATTTATATATAATTATAGATATTAATCAAAATATGATAATTTTCGTTTATAGTTACCTATTATTACTCTTAACAAAATAAAGTATATTATTCTAGTTGAATAATTTTCAATGGCTATTAGAGAGATACACTGCGAAGCACAATTATCTCCAATGATAACCCTGGACCGAAACCTGCCATCACACCCCACTCTAACCCTTCACCAGTTGTGTTTTCATCTTTAATCTTAGATCTCTTCCTCATCTCATCTAATACGAAAATCATGCTAACACTTAACATGTTTCCATATTGGCTCAATACATGTCTTGCTGCCCTTAATTTATCTTCCTTCAATCCAAGCTTCTTCTCAATTCTATCTAAAATAGCAGGGCCACCCGGATGAATAACATAAAACAGGCTATTCCAATCGATTTTATCATTGCTCATCATCATGCCAATTGAATTAAATGCTTCAATTATACACTTCCCTACATTTTCAGACACAAGGGAAGGAATCTCTTTCCCTAAATAATAAGCCAGACCCATTTCTCGTGGACATAAACTGATTACACTCTCGCTATTTGGTATGGTTGTTTGTGAAGCAAAGACAAGTTCAAAGAGAGGAACTTCATTGCAGTCAGGGTTTTTATTATTAGGATCTGCGCCAATGATCATAGCAGCTGCACCATCTCCAAATAAACTCTGCCCTACAAGTACATCCATGTGATTAGAATTAGGACCGTGAAAATAAGCCACTGCAACCTCTGCCCACACGACAAGCACTCGCGAGCCTGCATTGTTCTCTGCGATATCCTTGGCTACCCGTAAGACGGTCCCGGCGCCATGGCAACCGGCATTGAAAATCATGAGCCTATTAACAGTTGGGTTGAGGCCAAGAAGTTTGGCAAGATGGTAGTCAGCACCGGGAGAGTTGCACAAGCAAGATGTTGTATAAAAGATGAGGTGAGTGATTCTCGATAACGATTGTCCCCATTCTCTTATTGCATTCATTGTTGCTTCTTTGCCAAGTTTTGGTATCTCATTCGTAAGTATGTCTTGTCGTGCATCCAAAGAAGGAGCTCCACAAGTACTTATGTTTGTGTTTTCCTTAAGAAAATCCTCGGTATAGACAAAGTGTCGTTTTTCAATTTTTGAATTTTTACCTACATATACCAATTAAAAGTATAAAATAAAATAAATATATATTAAATAAATATTTAATTTATAATATATAATTACAAATGAATCAGCTTAAATTCCAATAAGTCGTGTTTATTCATATGAATCAGCTTAAATTCCAAACAATCATATACATTTATATAAAGCTTATTTACAAGACGAATACATAAATTTTATCCATAAACCATAATTTCCAATGCATTCTTATCATATATGCGTCAAAATTTTGTTGAACGAAAACAGGAAAAATGACTTTAACTAAAGTGGCACTTACATATGCGATTGAACTTTTCTTTCAAGTCTAGCATGTGGTCACTTTTGGTTACCCTAAAGTAAAAATCAGGATGTTCAGATTGTAGGAAGATATTGGGTGGATTTGCAGTACCAATGGCTAGGATTGTGGCCACTCCCCTTGTTTCACTTCCCATTTGATTTATCAAAGATTGAGCGTTGATGATGGTAGTTAATTATTTGATTTAGAAGAAAGCTGAAAGTTTATGAAATAATGTTGTAACTAAAGTTTGAAACATGTAATGGCTTTTTATAGCTGCGTAGTATACCTGTAACATTAATTAAAGTTTGCCGGCATGTTGATGTAATAAGGAGAGAAATTATATGGAGTTATTAATTATTAAAATTGCCAGTGAAATTTTTAAAAGTAAAAAAAAAAAAATTTTTTTTGACAATAAAAATATCTCTCAATTATTTAAAAATTTGATTAAAATATATTTTTATTACATATCAAATGTGATAAAAAATATTTAAAATAAATCTCTTTTGTCGTTTTTTAAAATAATCGAGAGGATTTTTGTCGTTAAAAAAATTTGAAACAACTTTCGCAAGTTTCGAAAATTTTATGGATAATATTGATGATAATTTACCAATTATATTTATATTTTTTATATACTTTTTTTTCATGATATAAAAACACAAAGTCATATTTTTCTAATGTACACGCAAAAGTTAATATATAGAGCTACACTGGATCTACTCTTATTTGTTGGGAAATTAATCAAAGAGTATTGTAGTCGAAATAAAATAATAAACAAAATTTAACACAAGGAATTAACGTTGTTCATTTAAAGTTTATTTTCGCGACGAAAGACAATAAAAAATTATTTCATCTAATAATATGTGTACAAAGTTTTAATTAGTTCCATTCACATTTTAAGTTACATAGATGTTCATACTCAACGGTCATTCAGCACCTATGAAATCATCTATTTTATATATAAAAAAATAAAGCTATGACACTTGAAATTAAATATCTAACAAAGAATTCGATCAACATATTGACACATGAAAAAAAAAATCAAATTGAAATATTCAACACTATAATTGTGTTATTAATTTTTGGAGTAAGAAATTTTAAAACCTTTAAAAAACTACCAAATAGGCAAAGCGTGCCAACCAACACCTTTTGCAAGTTGCACCCGTAGAATTCACCGTGGATTTAGTCTTATCTTCTTCCAAATCGGCAACTCTATTACTATGTTATTTAACGGTTATTTATGATACGTCATAATATCATAAGTTATCAAACATTACAAAAAAAAGGAAAAAATATCAAAATTATTCATAAAAAATATGAATACTGATAAAATTATCTACGAATAATTTTGTTGGCGCTTTTATCTTAATTTTATGGATAGTTTTTTTAGTATTTTTCCTAAAATTTAATTTTTGTTTGGAAGAAAGGGGCAACACGTATGAATAAAATTCTGATTTTTTTATTTTTAAAAAACATTATAATATTATCATTATTATGATGTATTATGTTATGAACTTTAAAAGTTCAAATGATTAGCTAGAAACATTGACTATATATAACAATGAAGGATGGAGTGTTTTATTATTAGTATAATTTATTTTTCTACCAGCATTTAGTCAATTAATATACTTTTATCTGTTGATGTAAATAACAAAAAGAACGTGCAGTGTTAGCTAAAATTAAATTACAGCCTAATATGAATGAAAATTATTGGTCCTTAAACTTTCCCTACAACAAATTTCTTTGATTTTAATAACCACTGTTGATTTTTCTTTTTAATAGGAAACCACTGTTGATGAATCATAGATTCATAGTAAACAATAAAAATGCTAGCAAAGGTACGTAAATTTTGAATATGTTTTTAAAATTTAGATTAGTAATCGTGTATAATTTTTTACATGTGCAAAATTTTAAAAATCTTAAAACTCGCGTAGTTGGGATTCACAATTGTAAACATATTTTATTTTCTATTACAAGTTGAATATTTCAATAATAAAAATACAATTTTAAAATACAATACATAAAAGAATATTGAGGGAAAACACTACAATCTAATCGTTGCCGTATGGGTTTTTGTTTTGCGGCAGATTGAAGCCGCCACTATATGCCATGAACCGCCACTAAACATAACATGTTGAACATATGTGATCTTTCACCAAACCAACTCAACAATTCAATATATATATATATATATATATATATATATATATATATATATAATATGC
>JASCZI010151192.1:23139-55136 GCA_036250425.1 Stylosanthes scabra
TTGTAATTTATATTTTATCTATTATTTATAAAAAATATTTTGTTAACTCTAAAAATTGATGTCATCACTTTTTAATTAATTATATTTGAGTAATATGGAATATTTTTTTTAATATTTAAATTTTCTTTTATTATAATTTTATATAATTATTTATGTTTCGTTAATATATTTTAAAAAACATGTATTTGAAATAAATTTTACCTTGCAAAATTGCACAAAATTCAAAAAACATGCTTTTTAAAATTTTTTTACCATAAAATTATTTCAAAAGTGTTAACAAATATATTGCTTTTAAAAATAATAAGTTATTAGCATGTATAAATATATAGATAAGCTTGGTTTGTTTTTCAGAAAAAAAATCATTTCACGGCGGTTTATAACACCGACGCTAAATCCCGACAAACTTTATGTTTCGCGGCGGTTGCAACACTAACCGTCGCTAAATTCATAAAACAATTGAAAAATGCACATATTTCATGTTTTGCGGCGGTTGTTACCAACCGTCGCTAAATTTCCAAAATATCTAAAAATGCACCTAATTAGCCGGTGTTGAACACAAAATGCCGCTAAATTCAGAAACTAAGCGGCATATTTTACAAACCGTTGCGAAATACCATAGAAATTATAGAGGGGGAGTTTTAGTAGTGTTTGGTTCTAGTTAGGGATGGAAAAAGGTCACGCGGCCTGCCAGGAGCCTGCAGCTTGGTCTGTGTTTGGCCTAACCTGTTAAAAAATAGATCCAGGCTCAAACTATTTAAAAAGCCTAAATTCTTTAAAAGGCCAGGCCTAGGCTTACGAAATAGCCTGTGGGGCCTGTCAGGCCAGTCTGGACCTGTAAATATAGATATAAAAGTGTTATTATACTAATAAAAATATAATAGTAAGTGTTATTATACTAAGCCATTTGCCTTTTCTGTTATATGTATTCATTTTTATTTTGTTGATATCTTCAATAATTTATTCTGGAAATTAAATTAAGCATTAAATTTAATATTTTATATTAATAGAAATTATTTATTTATTTATTAAAAAATCAGGTCTACCGACAGGCTTTACGCCAGGTCAGGCTTGACAACAGGCCTGACTTAGTACTTATTAAAAAATTTATATCAGGCAATAGGCCAGGCTAAAGCCGATATACTCTAGTACAGACATGGCCTGTTCCCGCCCTAAGTCCTAGTGTTCTTATTTGGTAATTGTGCATCGTGTATTCCTTTGTAATCTTAAAGGAAAAATAGTTAAATAGGTGGACTCATACATACAAGAAAGTCCAGTAATAAACACTTATTCATATATGCTGTGTGTAGTACATTAGAGTTTCCAATACTAATTTTATCTGTTATGTATTAACGAAAATCTTTTTTTAAAGTTATTAAATTTATAAAATATTAAAGTTATATTTTAATAAATTTTTTTTAAATTTTATTATTTATAGAGTCCTTCATTTTTTTAGGTGATTAGAGTATTATTTTTTTAAAGTAGTTAATAATTCGAGAAATAATAATTCTATGTGTATATTTATTTTTCAACCAAATCACTTATTTATGTGATATTTTTTGTGTTATTTGATATCAAAATTATTTTTTAATTTGGTATAGAAATAAAAAAAGAAATAAAAAGGGATTTAGTTAAATTTGATTGTAGTATTGAACAAAATAGGTGTATACGGACCATTTCTGTTTTAGAAAAACCTATCTCTCTATTAAGTATCCAATACGATACAATGTTATTACCGTACCTAGATAACGTATTGTGGATAGGGTTGGAGGTCGAGTGGATTAAGCCGTAATAAGTCGGGTATATTGGGAATTGAACACGCGCACTTTCTCTTTTATGTAATTCCTCCAAATCACTAAAAGCAAACCATTTAATTGCCATTTTAACACTTTCCTTTTTTTTTTAATTCTTGAGTAAATACCTAAATTGATGATCCGAAGAGGTGGAAGATTGTTCAAAGACTTGAAGATTTCTATCAATCCACAACTTCCAAAGGATGGTAGCTGTCAAAGCCACGTGTTTCTTCAAATGAGGGCGTTTCCACAATAATTCATTATCCATCCAAGAAGCAATGGAGCTCGATAATGAATTTCTAACCTCATACTAAGACCGTAAGTAATGGTGTTAGCACGTGATAGAATGTGTCAATTCTAAATAAAGATAAAAAAAAAAAAGTATACTTTGTAATAAATAATAATAAGTAGAATTTATTTTTGATGCACTAAAAATTTAAAAAATTTTATACAGTTATTCAATTAAATTCATGCATTTATAAGACTTTAGAAATAGTGAGTTTAAAATTTAATTAATTTTGATAATGTGGTAACATCTGATTGGATGTATGTTTAAAATTCTTTTACATTGACGGTACATAAAAATTAAATTATAATAAGTATAAGGTATTAAATGAGAAATTTCAAAACATACTCATTAACCAATCATAATTTCACATTTCAATAAATGTAAGTTACATACTATTTTTTAAGAGGATAATAGCAATCACCCTAAGAATATGATTCATTTGTAGGTACCTACTATGATGAAAAAAAAAAAAAATGAAGAGATGAAGAGAAATCAAATCATCAAAAGACTAAAATACTTGTAAGTCATGTCAAAGTCCTATACACATACTTCAATCCAATGATCTATAACTCTTCTCTTCATACTCTTCGTTATTTTTCTCTTCACAAAAAACTCTCCTCATTGGTATTGTCAAAACACAAGTGCTATTTATAACTACCTAAAATTTAGTCTCCTTGCGGCAAGAGTGGCCATTATGCGTGGATAGGCCAAATTTTCTCTTATGTATGTTAAAATGTAATTTTTGGTTGGAAGAATGAGACAACACGTATCAATAAAAATCTGAATTTTTAGGCAGAAACATCGAATTGAATATATAGAACAGCAACGAGTTTCTAACATACTTAATAACGACTTCTGATGAATTATGGTAAACAATAAAAAAGCTAGCCAATGTAAATTTTGTACATGTTTTCTAAACTTATTAGATTAGTAATTGTATAACATAGTAATGATTTTTATTACTTTCATAACAAAAACATTATACAATTTTTCTTTTAAAATCCACTAAAAGTTAACCAAAAAGTTACTCAGTATGTATTTGTATATGGTGTATAAGTGTATATATTTATTAATATATTTTTCCAATTAAATAATCAATTTTTAGAATAATTAAAATTATTATAATACAATAAATAAATTTGCAACAAATGAATAAGTAAACTTATTTAGTATTTCAATAATTCTACATAACCAATCATTTTAACCAACAAAGTCCAAATCAAGCTATTTTCCTCGCGTGTCAACAAAAACAAGTTTTTCGTTCTCTGCTGCAACTGTGTCTTCCTTTCTTCTTCGTTCTTCTTCTTCGTCTCATCATTCTTCTTCTCCTTCCTTCAGCTTCTTCTTCCGACGACAACAGCAACGACGATAACGATAGCAGTGACGAGGGCGGCGGCGACAGCAGCAACATCAACGACGTAGCAACAAAGAAGAACAAGAAGGAGGAGGAGGAGGAGGAGGAGGAGGAGGAGGAAGGGAAGGAGAAGGAGAACTAGAAGCCGAAACAGTAAAATGCAGAGAGAAGAAGAAGAAGAAGAAGAAGAAGAAGAAGAAGAAGAAGAAGAAGAAGAAGAAGAAGATAAAGAAGAAGAAGAAGAAATCTGGTTTTTCTTTTGAAAGAAATCCATTTCTTTCAATAACATTCGGTTCTGTTTCTCAATAAAATGCAATTAATTTTTTCAACGAAATCTGGTTCTGTTTTTAATCGATGGGCACCAGGGGCGTTCATGCTTTTGATTTTTATGAAAATCAAGTTCTGTTTTTAATGAAAATCCGTTTCTATTTTTTTATAAAAATCTAGTTCTGCTTTTTCATGCATAGAGGATGAGAAGTTGCAGAAACAGGAAAGAGGAAGCACGCGTATTTTTCACGCATTGTTGGTGAGAGTGGATTAGAAATGCTTTATTGGACTTTATTGGTGAAATTACTTGATTGTGTAGCATTACTGTATTTTTACAGTACCAAATATGTACTTTTATACATAGTGATTGATTGATCGTTAATATTTGATATACACGTAATATAAATTATTTTTTTTAAAAAATTGAAACTCGCGTACGTAGTTCGGATCCAAAATTGAAATTTGCGTACGTAGTTCGGATCCACAATTTTAAAATACAATACATTGATGGGGTATTACAAGTCTCACATCTACGATGAATATGACCTCTTTAAAGCATATAAGTGTGAGGTATCATTTATCCCATGAACTAGCTTTTGGGGTTGAGTTAGGCATTAGAGCCTATTCAATTTCATGTTGTTGGGCCACCCACCAATTCATATTCATGCTTTAGACAATCATTCCTAAATTGTATTACAAGTCTCACATTTACTATGAATATAACCTTTTAAAAGTATATAAGTAGGAGGAATTCCTCATCTCATGATCTATTGAGATTGAATAGCCCACCTAAGAAAAAATCAATTTAGAATTTAGAAGTTTATTTTATTTTAACAGCCCATAATGGCATATTCTCATGGTGTGTGTCCAAAATTCGGTTTTTTTCATGCACCACAACCAAACACTGCAAACCGGGAATGGTTATTATGCTTTATCCCATTAATTAATGCGGTTTTTATTGCGTCAATTAATTTGTGCGCACGTGTTAATTGAGAGCAAGTATGGCCGCACATCTAATTAATCCTCGAAAAGGATCCGCCACCCATTGTTCTTAACTTCTTATAGAGGTATAATTAGGCGGTTAAAATATGCCAAACTTTTCATGTCAACCAATTCATTCGTCTAAATGGATGAGCTTTTGTCTCTGAATCCGAACCATTTAAATTTCGCGCTAAATGAGCTAAGCCCGTTTAAGCTAGAAAAAAGTCAAAGTTAAATGAGTTAGCCCACAGGCTAAACGGACTATCATTTTTTAATTTCCTTTTGAAGTTTTTCAAAAAATAGAATTTTTTTATATTTTCTCTTATTCGACCCGAAAATCCAATTTATCAACTAAAAGACTTTGTTTTTTCAAAAACATCTTTATTAAAAAATGGTATTTTTTGTCAAAAATATTTTTTTAAGTTAAAAATTAAAATTTTTATTTATGTTTTAAGGAAAATAAATAATTAATTAATTAAATGGGCCAGCCTGTTTACCCGTCGGGCTGGCCAGAAAATTCTAGCCCGTATAAAATCGGACTTAAAGGGACTAGCTCGTTTAATCCGCGGGCTAAACGGACCGGATATAAATGGGTCGGGCCTGTCTGTTTGACAGCCCTAGGTTTAAGGATGGCTAAATTATCAAATTAATTAGTTGTTAATAAATAATAATTAGATATACAGCTTCTATATCAATTGTAAAGAAATTAGTCCTTGAAGAACAAGATTGTATTCTAAATTGAAAGAAGAAGATCTTTTGTATTATTGAATGAAATGAACTATTGATTATTGTTATACATTCTGAATTTTAAATTGAATTGTTTATAATAGTATTATTGGGTTTTTGCTTAAGCCCAACTTAAGGCATTGAGATGAGCCTTAAGCTGAACCGGGTCGGCTCAACACTAAATCAGAAGAAGTGAGGTGAGGTGAGTGAATTAGGTTTTCAGTTTCTTCCCTATTTCACAAACCTAATTCGACACAGTTCACACACATTAGCTTGACGCTCTTCACACCCCCCACAAACTCATGGCGGCGAAGAGGTAAGCTTAAGTTTGGTCCTGAATTTTCGCAAACAAAAGCGCAGGTAAAGGCTGTGACAAAACTCACGGCGAATTGATGAACCCACGGCATCGAAGAGGGAAGCCATATTTTGGCTCTAAATTTCATGAATAGAGACGCAGGCAGGGGCTTCGACAGAGCGACGAGAACTAGATTTTCTCACGGCGACGAAGATGTAAGCCGGAGTTTTGCCCTGAACTTCGCGAACAGAGGCGCAGGCAAAGGCTTTTTCAGAACGTCGACGACTTGTTCTTCAGTAGGTATGTGAGTAACTGCCATCTTCTTTTGTAATACTCATTCTCTGACAAAGTAGATATCCAACTCAATGTGTTTTGTTCTGTTATGGAGTACAGGGTTGTAGGCTAAGTGAACTGCCAAGAGATTGTCACAGAAGACCGTCGGTGGAATGGTGTATGGTTTCCGGAGCTCGAAGAGGAGATTCTGTATCCATTGAACATCTGTGAAGGTAGCAGCGAGAGCTCGGTATTTGGCTTTCGTGGAGCTACGACTGACGATGTTTGGAACACTTCTAGGTGACCAAATTCGAACTGGAGAAGACACAATACCCGGTGGTGGATCTGCGATCATCAGGGTCACTGGCTCAATTTGAATCAGAGAAGACAGAAAAACGTAAGTCTTTGCTTGAATAAAATTGTAGATTATCTGTTTGTGTCCCAAAGAGATATCTGAGTACTCTTTTAACAGCCAACCAGTGCTCACTACATGGCTTTGCCATAAACTGATTGAGTCTGTAAATAGAGTATGTGATGTCTGGGCGAGTAATGGTTGCATATTGTAACCCCCCCACTATGGAACGATACAGAGTGGGATCTTCAAAAATGGAGCCAGTATTTGCAACCATTCTCTGAGAGCTTATCATATGTGTTGATACGAATTAATTTTGAATATATTTGGTTTGATTCAATGATATTAAATTTGTGGAGTGATGTATTGCTTCAATTCCTAGAAAGTAATTTAATTTACCTAATCTTTTAACAGATAAGATGAATGCAATTTATTTAAGACACTTTTTATTTCATCATCATTGTTACTTGTCACCAACATGTCATCCACATAGATAAGTATATAAATAACAGAGGTAGGATTAAATTTTATAAAAAGAGAGGTATCTGATTTTGTTACCTGGAATCCGAGAGATAGTAGAGTAGCTGTAATGGTTAAGTATCAGGCTCTAGGAGCCTGTTTTAGGCCGTAAATTGCCTTATTTAATTTACATACTAGGTTGGGATTACAGTGAGTAAAATCATGAGGTTGGGTCATATAAATTGTTTCTTGAAATTGTCCATTTTTAAATGCATTATGGAAATCAAACTGTTTAATATGCCAACCTTTAGATAAAGCTAGAGTCAAAATTATACGAATAGTAAGAGGTTTAATGACAGGGAAAAATACTTGATCATAATCCACACCAGCTGTTTGAATAAAACCCCTAGCTACTAAACGTGCTTTATACGTGATTATCTCACCCCTGGCATTCTTTTTAAGAGCATAAATCCACTTACAACTAATTACTTTTGCATCCTTAGGCAATTCAACTAATTCCCATGTTTCATGATATAATAGTGCCTTATACTCAGCTAGCATTGCTTCTTTCCACTTTGGTATTTGTAAAGCCTAGTTAACAGATTTTGGTAGTCAATGAGAGTCAGGGTTAGAAATAGAGTGTGTTACCCGTAGCGCTTTTGGAGGTTGAGTACCTGTCTTGGAGCGAGTGAGCATGGAGTGAGTGTTGGTAGAGGATGGATTGTCCATAGGCAGGTTTATCTCTATACCAAAAATTGGAATAGGTTCAGTTTGATGTGTAGGTGAGGTTTCCTATTCTGGTGGTGAAGTTGTATCAAGAGTGGGGACAATGTTGGTTGTGTCAGTGTGAGTTGTAGGAGCTATAGTAGGTACTGAAGGAATCATTTAACTCGGATTGAAAAAAGCTGGTGGGATAGCTTAAATCCTTGGTGTAAACTCAGTTATAGTGAGGTTAGAAGTATCCTTTAAACAGGTAAAGTCAGAATCAAAAAGTGCAGTAGACGGAAATTGATTTTCATCAAACACGACATCCCTAGAAATAATAATTTTTCTGGTTTTTGCGAGACACTTGTAACTATTTTGTTGCTGTGTATATCCTAGAAATAGACAAAGTTGAGATCTAAATTCTAACTTATGTGTGTTATAAGGCCTAATATATGGAAAACAAAGACACCCGAAAACCCTTAAGTAGGAGTAGTCTGGAGGGGTCTTGTAGTGTAGTTCAAAAGGAGATTTATGTTGAGTGTTAAGAGAGGGCATTCTATTTATTAGATGAATAACAGTAATAAAAGCGTCATCCCATAGATATAAGGGTAAAGATGCAGTAGCTAGTAGTGCTAGGGTTGTTTCTACTATATGCCTATTCTTAAGCTGAACCGAGTCGGCTCAACACTAAATCAGAAGAAGTGAAGTGAGGTGAGTGAATTAGGTTTTCAGTTTCCTCCCTAATTCACAAACCTAATTCGATACAGTTCACACACATTAGCTTGACATTCTTCACATTAATTTTTATTGAAATAATAATAAAACTCATTTGATATTGAATTATGCATTGGAAGGAATAAGAAAAATGATACGGGTATCATTAAGTTGATATCGTATCACTTTAAAGAAATGTCAATTAGAATGCATCATGTGTAGAACTCATTAAATGCATGTTAATTAAATAATATTATTAAAACTAAGCATTGAATCAATAAATTTCATATTTATCTCAAATCATATATGATTCCACAAATACTTACAGGATATCTTATGCGAACCAAAATAAATTTAAAACTAATACTGACATTGAAGAGTCTCTATCCATAAATCATGTATTAGCTAGTTGTACTTTGTATCAATATGATTGAGTTCAATATTAATACTTCAAGTCTGAATCATCTAATAACTTTTCGGCAGATGGTACGAAGTATGAACTTCATTTTTCAAATATTTTGTTGTATTCAAAGTTAGGAGTAAGGTTCTAATAACAGGATAGATTATCGAATGGTTTAAATTACTGATTTTATTGGTTTATAGATTCATCGGTTGAGCTGAACCTCAATCATTTTATAATAAAATAATATATAAATTATAATAAATACAAAAAGATATAAATATATTCTAATATAAATCTTAAAATTTATATAAACTAAAAATTTAAAAAGTAATTGAAGTTTTATAATCTCATGTAAATACAACATAATAATTAAATAGGAAAGGGATCGCGGAAGGGCCAAATATCAAGGTTTATATATGTATATAATTTATGATATTATATATTGTAAATAGAATAATAAAAAAATAACCATACAAAAAAATTATTAATTTAATTATATCTTTCTTTTTAAGTTATTTTGTTTGAAAAAAATGTATTCTATATATTTTAATTTTATATATATTTATTTAAATTATATATATATTATATCAATATCTTGAACACAAATATAATTTATTACATATATATTTTTAGTTTGAATTAAATATATTAAATTAATATTTTTAACATAGATATAAACTTATCATTAGAATAAAAAGAAAATAAATAAATATTAAAAAGAAACTAACTTTTTTTTATATAGGTTAAGAAGAAATATTTAAGAAAGTAAAAAAAAAAATTCTTATGCCCAAACTCAATTGATACAATAGCCCAAAATTTAACTCTAATTACACTTATTTATATTACTGTATCTATTGATTCATTCTTTTATTTATTAAATATGTACACAAATATGCAAAAAAAAATCCAATTCAAACCCGATGAAATTTAGGTCATTTTTTTGTTCGATTTCAAAGTGGCCCGAAATCGGCCCAAAATTATTGAAGCCAACTCGGCATTAATACAAGCCGGGATTGGGCCAAGGCTTAGGTCACTCGCCTGATGACCCGTTCTTATATAAATTAATGAGATTTTTTCTCAGCTAAAAAAGTGCGTCACTTTCTCAAACACGTTTTATTATATTTTAATTTTTTATTTTTGGTGTGTCTCATCTTGTCATTAAGCTCATCATTATTCATCCATTTTGTTTACGGAAAGTAAGAATTCATTCATAGTTCTTTTATCAATAACACTACACATACACCAATGGAACGCGTTTTATAGTCGCAAATTTCGTCACACAATGGAAGGCATTTTTGGAACAGCCGCTACAACAAAGGAAATTGCACAGGTTTTTGAATCATTTATGTTTTGTTGCTTTTAATCAATGTGTATCATTAATGTTGATGATGTTTTCATCAGAGAATGTTTCAACCCGTTGACATTGATGTTACATGTTCGATTATTCACGAAATCCGATTCGGCTTTATAAAAAAATCCGTTTCGATAGAATTTTTTTTCATTTATTTGACGATTCGTTAAATCCGGTTCATCTGGATGATTGTTGATACTCAAATTTGTCCATTTTTTTTTTTACATATTTTCAATACAAAAATAGTAAAAATTTTATATTGTTACAATATTACGAAAAAAGAAGAAGAACTGGTCAGAAGGTCAGCCCAACACTATAGAAGATCCAAAACCAAAGTTCAAAAACGTTTTATTGGGCTTCAACAAAATTGTTAAATGTCAAATGCTCCGTGACATGTTTTCTGCTATCCTCAATGACAGCCCAATACTCCTCAAAACTCAGAACAAGGCTCAGTTCTTCTACTTAACTTCAACAAAATTGTTAGATCTCCTCTGTGGCGTGTTCCATTGCTACAACTTGTAAACATCATAATGAAGATTTCAAGAGATAAAAAACAAAGACAAATGGAAATGGCCAGAGAAGCACTAGCATGATGAAGCATCCACTGAAGATATTAGTGCATCTACCTAATCCTGTCGAAAGCAAAAATAAAGGGGTATGAGTTGTAAAGCACGGAAAGACAATAATTCAACTAATTTTTTATGTTCTATAAATTTTGAAGAAGAACACAGAGAAGGGGGAGGACGGAGAGTTCAAAAGAAAGAATCATCACAAATAAAAAAAAAATTGGATAATAAGAAAGAAATAATTAGGTCAGAATCTCCCAAATTATATTTTCTAGTAATAAAGTAAAAAAGAAAAATGCAGAGTATGTAAGAATATGAAGAGCATGTAAGTATCTCCAATAAGAAGCAAACCGTTAACAATAAACAAGTTGATCTTCATTGTCAAGTTATTTCCTTTTCTTTTATTCTCTATCATATATAATCATACTACTACTGTTTTGTTTCACTTTCTCATTAATTCATATCATAAAAATAGAAATAATAGAAAAGAGAAAATGAAAGCTTACCATGTTTAAGGTATAATTTGTGCAAAAACAAAAAAAAAATAAAAAATCACCATATCAATCTCTTCCATCATCTATCATCACCTTACTGCCCCTCATTGGTTTCATCTTCTTGAAATATTGCTGTATGAATAAGTTCGTGTATGTTGGTAAAGGATAAAGGAGTATGAAGCTTATGCTATATATCATATACTTTTAAAAACTGTAAACGACGAAAGAGAAGTTATAAAAGTGATGTGCTATGTAACTATGGTGTGATATTGGATGCATGAATTCCAAGTGTATATACATCATTATTTGTTTCTGAGTATAACAATAAAGAGAAGGAATAAATGATAAATGAATAGCACATGTGAAGAGCATAGGTCCACTTTCTTCTTTTTAATTTAAAATTTAAACATTTAAAAACCATGTATACACCTATGGTTTATTTAATTTTTTTTTTTCCATCCTTTCCCGATGTTTGCATCTTACAGTTTGAATCTCGCTTTGCGTTTTTATTTTTCTTATAATAATAATAATAACAGCTTTATATGAATAAGCATGCTATAATGTCTGTGTGTCAGGTCTGTGTGTAACTGCGATGGCGTTGCTTTTGTGTGCTTTGTGAAATGCATGTTACACTTCCATTATGTTTCTTCTCATTTTATTATAGTTTATTATTCCTATGTGTCACCGTTACGTCTTCTTCATTTTAATTCATTTGATTAATTCTTTTAAATTGAATAAAATATCATCATAACTATTAATTTAAATATTAATATCACTTTTAACACTGATAATGGAAATTAGAAGAAAATTGGAGTATCGATTCTTCTTTCTAATATTCCTAAGGTTTTATATTAAGCTTAATCATGAGTGTTGATTAATTTGATTTCATAAAAAATAAAAAAAATGCTATTTCCTTAATAATCAGAAAATTAGTACATTAATTCTCGCCAAGTGCGATGACGAGATCCATCTAGTTATCAAAATAATAAAATATATGTTTTCAAATGATAGTAGTATTTTTAAGATTTTATATCAAGTTTAATCATGAGCGTTGATTAAATTTGATTTCACAGCAAAATATATAAAAAATATGATGTTCATAAAAATAATAAGAATTAGTATATTAATTCTCGCCAAATGCGTAAACAACCCCCGAATCCAAACTTTGGTATCGCAGACCTCATTTTGGCATCCAATTAGCCCTTCCATTTTTAATGAAAAAATTGATTGGTGGCGACTCCGAATCTCAAATCACAACCTTCTAAAGTACAATTCAGCGACGAGCACTTTTCGCCCCCATTGTCCTTTTCGTTCGTGCCGTCCCGCGCGGGGACGTCGCGACAATGATGAAGATGGTTCTTTGAGCGAGAAGAATGATTGCAAACCGCAGCACATGTTACATCATTGATGTTAACAGGCTTGTTCAACATTTTAAGTACAACAATATATGTTAACAAGATATATTAACAAATTTGTTAAACATTTTAATTACAACAAATAAATAAATAATCACAGAGTTTGAGTTTTTAAATATTCAAAGCTAATTGCTAGGTAAATCAAGAGTTGATATCTGGACGTATGGACTTCGAAGAGCAGCACCAGGCCTCGTCACTCGCATATCGCGTGCTCCCTTTATTGCTTTTGCTCTCAACGAATTTTCCTTGCTCAAGATTATCTTGATCACGATCTTCTTCCTGAATTCCTCGAGCATAGGCTAGAATTGGAAAAAATATTTAGTTAGTTAAGATATATTAAAGCCGAACCGGAATAACCCAAAATAAAACATTGGAGATTTGGTTACTTACTTCAGTCCACTGTTCAATCTTGTATGCCGTGTTGTCGTTACAGCACCCTGCTAAAATGGTGGGATCTATCAACTCCATCCATTTCATGACAAACACTGCACAATCAAACTCATTTGGCTGCCCAGGAATGTTGATATATCTTGGAAGAAATGAGTTTGACCCTTTCTTGAACATGGATGGAGCTCCAGCCCATTTCATCAATTGATCCAAGATATTAGACTACAAAAGATTACAAGTGAAACCTAATCAGAACCGGATTTATGAATTAAGTTGAAGGAAATTTTGTTAATTTTGATTACAAAGCAAACTTACGGCAAATTTGTTCAGGGCTGTTCTTTCATCGCTGGGGAAAACTATGTTCTTTGAATCAAGAGCAAAGATCTCCCTTTGAGCAACATCCAGAACATACATCCACCAATGTTCTGAATATAGCACGGGCGCAAATAGCTGCATGTTATGAACAACTTTAATTATTCTGTGAAAACAACGACATTTAGCTTTTAAATGAGGAGAGTATGTACTTACAAATCTATGGGATACAAGCTTTTCTTTGTCAAGATAAACGAGATACTCCTGATGATTCTTCAATGTGCTAATCTCATGAGGCTTATTCTTCTTCTTGTCCATCCAGTTGTGGTGATGAGTTTCAAACATCCTTTGCTAAAAAAAATATTACCAAAACGGATTTTATATGGACTACGCAGACGATTTTCAAATAGAATATAAAGACTGAACCGGATTCTTACCAATATCTCTGGTGAAACGCAATATACAAGCTTTTCAAACCGCTCGTTCTCTTCCACGTTTAGAACGTGGCACATGAGACTGACAACCTTTGAAAAGAAAAAAAAAGGGAGATAAATGTTGGAATATATTAGTGTTAAGGACATAATTGCATTAGGGATGACATCAACTTACTTGTATGTCAATGTACGACCATGGTGCCATTGACATGAATTGGCATCTCATTGCCGCGAGAATCGGTGCCCTCTGAGGTTGAATATCATTTCAAAGTCGTTATCCCCTTTTGCCACCATTGCCCAATTAGCCACTCTTTCTTCCAAATCATTTTTAATCATTTGAGTGGGTTGGGGGGTTTCTAATTGAGGGGGTTCTTCTTCCGGTGTCTTGGGGGGTTGTTCCTGTGTTCGAAGAGGTCTTTGAAACTCCTTTCCTAAGCTGAAGGATGGAACAGAATGATCAGGTTGAGTCTCTGGTTGAAGTTCCTGACCCATGCTCATAAGCACCTCTGTTATTAGCTTCGAACTTGGGAAAGTTACAAGACAATCTTCAATTTTTGGAACCATGACTTTGATGGATTTTGGTTCATGCTCATCCTCGGAGCTAGAAGAGATGTCAATCACCTCTTGAGTCGGGTATATGGGCCTGTGAACATAAACCGAAACATATTTCGAGTAAAGGTTGAAACGAATTTATAAGCTTTAAGCGAAGCAGATTTCTATATGCAGGTGAAGACAATATTGAAAGAAACCGAAACGGATTTATATACTTACACCACTTCAACTACTGATTGAGAAGGTACTTCCTCATCTTGTCGCTCTAAACGAGGAGGATGTTCTTCAATCTGAGCAGGGTTATTATCCTCTTTTTGCGGAGGTGGCTGCTCTTCTTGACTCATTCTCATGAGAGCATCCGTTAAGAGCCTATCCCTTGGGGAAGATACAATATCCCCTTCAGTTTTAGGAATCAACACCGTGATTGGTGTTAGTTCAGGATCATCCTCGGAGCTGGAAGATATGTCAATCACCAGTTGAGTTGGGTATCTGGGCCTGTGAACATAAACTGAAACGGATTTTGATTAAAAGTTGAAATGAATTTAATATCTCTAAGCGAAGCAGATTTCTATATGCAAGTGAAGACAATATTGAAGGAAACCGAAACAGATTTATATACTTACACCACTCCAACTACTGATTGAGAAGTTGCTTCCTCAATTTGAGTAGGTTTGTTATCCTCTTCTTGCGGAGGTGGCACTGGCCGGTGTTGTGGTGGTGGTTGTTGATGTGGTGGTTCTTCTTCTTGCAGATGTGGTTGTTGATGTGGTGGTTCCCCTTCTTCCAGAGGTTGCTGGTGTACTTGTAGTTGTTCAGGCCCCTCAACAACTAGATTACCACTTTGAGCATTGGATCAATCGTTTCCAAGTTGACAGTGGCAGAATCTATTGGAGGATCTTCAATGGGCTGTTTTGTTCTCTTTTTGCTCCTATATTCTATTTCTTGATGCTTTCTTTTCCTTATAGACAAAATAGCTTGAGCAAGCGTTCGCCCATCTTGTATCTTGTTAATCCAAAATAGTGTAAGCAGACATAAAACGGATATTAAAATGATGTCGCAGCGGATTTTGAAACTTACTTAGCAACTGTTTTTTGAGCGAGGGGCAGTGTCTCCCTCGATCCCTCATCAGGGGCAGAGCCAGAGTCGTTCCTCCTCTTTCTTATTCTCGCCACCTGAACCAGGCTCTCAGACCTTGTCTCTTCCGTATCAGATTCATCATCAAAAAAGGTATCATCCGAACCAAATTTATACTCATAACTGGGTTCGACATATTCAGATTCAGAGGAAGTGGATGACATCTTCTTGGCATGCATCTTTGCAGTTTTTATTAGACCCTGAGTCATAAAACATGTCAGAGCTTTATTCACACAACATGAACCAGATTTATTATAAGGGACGAAGCGACTTTTCACTTACTGCTACATTTGTTTTCTCCTGCTTCATTCTTTTCCAGAGGGTGTCCCCCTTCCAGTATTGAATCCATGGAGGCTACGCTAGGGGATCCCGACTGTTCTTCCCAAAATGTGTCTCATGGAAGTAGATGATCAACATTACATAGCAGCATCCACTTACAGACTTGGTGTTATTTTTCTTGGCCTTTGCTACCTCCTCAAGGAGGAAGTTATGCACATGCAGTGCCCAATTTCTGCTTCTTGTGTTCTCCAAATCGAATAACGTGGGGAGAGCTCTTGGGGTGATGTTTGGAGCAAATGTGGGCAGGAGGAAGCACTTCTGGACGTACAACAGAAAAGCTCTCTTGACAACTTCCAGTTATCCTCCGTCTCAACCGGTGTATTGAATATCATCTTTGACAAGGCAACTTGTGTTTTACCCTGGAAAAACTTGTAAACATTGTGATCCTCCTCACTCAGGTCTTTAGGTGTTACCTTATCGTCGTAAGGTGTACTTAGGAAAAAAACGAAGCGGATTTTAAACTACATTAATAACCAGATTTTAAACTAAATAATTAAGCGGATTAAGAACTATCGCAACGTCCCCGCACGGGACGGCGCAACTCGTAGGCGTCCGAGAGATGAGAAGATATTCGTCGTATTTGAAGGGATTGTATTATGATATTCGGAGTCACCACCGATCAATTTTTCCATAAAAATGGAATGGCTAATTGGATACCAAAAATGAGAAAAGTCTGCAATACCAGAGTTTAGGTTCGGGGGTTGATTACGAATAGGGAAAGTAGTATTAGCACCCTATATCGTCCGTTCTTTTAACGGTTACCATGTAATCTATTATTATTTGTCGATTTAATTTTATTGGTCTTATTTGAAAATATATATTCTTAATTATTTTGATGATTAAATCTCGTCAACGCACTTGACGAGAATTAATATACTAAATTTTAAATTATCTTCTAAAAATAATATATTTTTATTATGAAATCAAATTTAATCAACGCTTATTAGAAAGAAATAATTTTTATTTGTTAAATAAAGTTAATATGTATTAGTATTATGTGAATTGTTTGTTACTATATATGGAATTAGTAAATCGTTTATGAGAAATTATTAATATTTTTTCAAAGAATGCACAAATAAAACTAGCACCTCAATGGTTCATGGGCTTTGTTTAAGAACTAGTTCTAAGGGATTCTATGTTCGAATCCTTGTTAGTGCATTTTTTCTTAAGATCAATTTTTAATATTTGATTTATTGCATGTATCAAATGAACTGGATCAGTTATCTGGTTCAACCAGTATATCCGATTTTTTTTTTTAAATAATGAAAAGAAATGTAAAGCATATCGTGAAACATGCACTAACCAAAAAAATAAATAATTAAAGAAAAGGTATCATCATCACATGAAATGATTATGTTTTTTTATAAAAATAAAATATTTAATGGAGTGTTGTGGTTTTACGTGTCTAGGAGAATTTATTTTCTTTCAATCATATATAAAGTATTGTTATTATTATGGTGGACAATTATAACTTCATTCCGTCAGTTGAAACAAGCACACTCTTCTTCTTCACAAAAGTTGCAAATTTCAATTTTTTGAAGCTTAAAGGCATACAGTTACCATTCATCAAAGCTCATAAACATCTTATAACTCTACGGATGTGTCTCAATAATAATTAAAGTAAGTTTTTTTTTTGTATTTATTTATTTTTATTTTTAGTTGGATGCACTGAATTGATAAATAAATACATATATGAGTATATGTTATTTACATATGAAAATAAAATAACAGAATAGCGATTTATATATATACCTGAAATGCTTAGTTATACTGAAATATCTCAATTTTTATTGCACTGATGATTATTAGACTTGCTTCTTATTGCTCTTTTTTTTTTGTATTTTCTTCTGATTTTTTTCCTGATCCTTTTCTTTCTTATCTCTTTTTTTTTTTTTTTTGATTTCTGATCCTCTTTTCTCCTTTTGTGATCCTCTTCTGATTTTTTTTTTTTTACACTGATATGGTTGCAATATTTATAGAGGATGATTTGCTAAATCAACGCAAATTGTAATTGAAAAATTAGCTCCCTGCACATGCTTCGGCTCTGATTTCTTCGGCGACAGCTCACTTGGTGGAAGTATTCAAGATTTGTGTGCTGAAAATCTTTTACCGGATGATACTGTCTTTGAAACTTGAATTTGCTTCTAGTCTCATATTTTAATTTATTTTTTCTTTTTTTCTTTTGATTTGTTTTATTTTGATTTTTTATTATTTTTTATTGATGTAAAAATATGCTGAAATGAAATATATAATTTTTATTTTTTTATGCTTTTAATAATAATAATAATAATAATAATAATAATAATAATGGAGGACAAATTTAGGTATCAACAAGAACATATGCCGAACCGGATTTTAAACGTGGCATGAAGATGTTATACCTATTGAGCTCAGGCCAAGGGCTTTCCCTATCTTTTGGGTGGTGATCTCAACCTCTCCTGCAACCGCGTGGATGGTGTGGTCATCTGTGTCGAAACGGTTGTAGATCTCCTTCAAGACTTTCTGCTTCAAGTAGTAGTTTGGCAGATGTGGAAACACCCCGAAGCCCAATTTGTCGATTAGGGCCCTTTTTTCTGGATTTTTATTGAGGCATTGCTAAAAAATAATAGCAATTGACTTAGGTACGCACCTAAAATCATGACCTTGATGCAACTACAGAATTATGAACCAGATTTGAAATAGTAAGCGAACTGAAATTTAGATTAAATAAAAAATAAAAAATTGACATTTAAAAACCAAAACAGAGATCCTTACATCCTTTTTTGGCTTGCTCTCCTTCGCCGGAGCACGTTTAGCACCCTTGCCGTTCTTAGAGACGTTTCCATTAACCATTTTTGCTGTAAAAAAAATAGGAAGCAACATGAACTCATGAAACATGATCCAATAAGCCGAAGCGTATGTAAACCATAATGTGAACTGGATTTCAAATGGGAATTGAAGCAATGACTATCAATCGAAGGCACGACTATCAACTACAATGAACAATACAGTAAACACGAAACGAAGCTGATTCCATAAAAGCTTCGAAGAAAAACAACAACTCTATGAAAATCCTAATGTGAACTGGATTCCAACTGGGGATCGAAGCAACGACTATCAAAGCAATCAACTACAATGAACAATCCAATAAACATGAAACGAAGCGGATTTCATAAAAGCTTCGAAGCAAAACAACAACTTGTTGAAAACCCTAATGCGAAGTGGATTCACGAAGCAGATATCAATAACTTTATGAAAAGGATTTGATTTACTTTGAATGGCTTTCCTCAGGATATTTTGATTCGGAGTATGATTCCGCTTCGGATTTCTGTTCTTGATGTAGAACTCATCTCGGTTTATCGTCTTCCTTTCTTCTTTGTGTTTCTTGAACAGTAATGTAGCTTTTTTTAAATGAATAGTGAATGGTTGAAATGAATAGTGAATTGGAATTGAAAATAGAAGTAGCCGAGACGTTTCCTTTTTCCGCATTAGTTTGTGTGGCACGTCTTTTCGAAATGGGAGGTTTTCTGCGTGGTATCCACGCGCGTGATAAGAGTGGTATAAAACGACTTGGTTGTGACTTGATTGGGTATATTGGTGTATGTATAGTGTTATTAATATAGGAAGATGGTGTTTTGGCCATTGTATCAGCCGGACAGCCACTATATTAGCTAATCTATTGATAGGAAACACATTAACCTTCGTCCCTTGCAGCAAAGAGATCATGCACTCTCTTAACCAAATCCTTATCCACGGAATAATATACATGATTATGTAACTTTAATTTTGATGATTGTACGTGATATATTTATAGTTTGCGATAATTTTGTTATTTTTCAGTTAATTAATTATCTTTTGTATGAAAAATTAATAATTATTAATGTTTTGCACTTTGCAGGACGTTTAACTAATTCCTCCACATAACAGGGAGCAACTTCACAACCGTGATAATAAATTTTATGTTATTTAAAAACTCTATTTGTTAAAGAACTAATATTTAGACTAGTTTTTTTAAGAGCTAAAATTATATTTTAATATTGTGTTATTTGCATTTAACTATAGAGAAAGTCTATGGAGTCAATAATATTGGTGATCCATAGTAGTCAATATCTTCCTTCATCTTTTCTCTTTTCCCTTTTTCAACCCCATGATCTCACTAATTAGACTTATTATCTCACTAATAACTCCCTAACATTTGATTCCATAGCACTATTCTTAACTATATTATGTTTTATTTTTATGAGACGTAAAAATTAGTACTACTACTTTGTGATTGATGATTATATTTTATTTTGGAATTTAATTGGGGAAGAACCGGGCTTCACCCGATTTTCACCCGGCCCAAGAATAAAGAGATTTCATAGGGTTTGAAATCGGGTTAGGATCTTAATAATATATTCGGGGTATATTTTGGACTGGTTTAAAAAAACCCGACTTCATCCGATTTCATGTCCACCCTTAGATAATTTTCCAATAGTATATGTGTTGAGATATGAGTATGACTCGTAGTTTAGGGAACGACAACAACATAGTAACATGCCATCAAGGCATCAACACCTAAAGGCTTAGAGCACTCCAATAATAGAGCACCTGTTCTTTTTTTCTCTGCTGTTTTGTTTCTGTCTTTTTCGTTTTTCTCCATCAACTTATGGTAGGGGAAGCCACCGAGGAAGAAGGAGTTGAAGACCTTGTTGAAAAAGCGGGAAAAAAAGAAAGAAAGGAACTCACATTCAAATGTGAGAGAGAGAGAGAGAGAGAGAGAGAGAGAGAGAGAATGGTGCAGCGGGCAGCATTGCAGCGGCTCCCCTCACCGCCGTTGTGACACTTGTCTCCCTAAGAGAGAGAGGAAGAGATCAGATTAAAGAGAGCGCGCGCGAGAGAGATATAGATTCCATTTTAAAAAAACAATTTGAAAATTGGTAGAGTTTTGATTCGATTTTCGGCTGTTTCAACAGTCCTTTGGTGGTTTTGGGTGGATTTTTTTCATGAATCGAACCGGACTAGCTATTGGTTTTCGATTTAACCGATTTGACTGGCCAATCCGCACTGATTTTTATAACATTAGTTAGGTGTCAGAATTGGCCAATTTCGTCAAGTTGATTTATTTATCTATTTTAAATGAGTAGGTTTTTTTTCCTCTCCAAAGTGTAGCTATTTAAATTATGGACTAAATGGAGTGAGCCCAATTAATTCCAAAAATCGACGGGCTAATACGTTTAAGCTTTTTTGGCAATTTTTTTAAAACATTTTAGCCAATTTCGTCAAGTCGGTTCATTTATCTATTTTAAAAAGTAGGTTTTTTCTCTCTCAAAATTATACCTATTTAATTTATGGGTTAAACAGAATGAGCCCAATTAATAAAAAATATCGATGGGCCAATATATATAAGTTTTTTTACAATTTTTTTAAAACATTTTTTTTTTAAAATATTTCACGTAATATGACCCAAATATTCGATCTATCTATTTAAGAAATTAACGTTTTTGATTTTAAAAGTGTTGTGTTTTGTTCAATGTCCAAAAAAATGGTGTGTTTTGTCCAAATTTTTATATTTTTAATCCAAAATTAAATTTTTATTCAATTTTTAGAAAAACAAATAAGTAAATAAATGGGTCAACCCATTTATTCCATTGAGTTGGGTATAAACCATTCATATTGAAAAATTGTAGACAAAGCAAGTTTTTGACAGCCCTATTTAAAGTCTATTAATTCATTATGGAAAGTAGTTTCCGAGAATGGGCCATTATGACTCATGCATAGAAATCTTGAGTTTACTTTTCATATACTTATAATATAAAGAGTTTTACACAATCATTTAATCAGATTTATGCATGTATATAATTTTTTTATGTAATGAGTTTGAAAATTAATTACTTATATTGTTGTGTCAATATATGATTGATTGTTTGTGTAAAACTCTTTTATACAATAATGTATAAAAATTAAATTATATTTTTTGCCGACACTTTTAATGTTACTGGCTAGTTACTTCTCAAAAACAATGAATTGTGCTAATTCTCTAAGGACATGTTTGGAAGAGGACAAATATTGAGAGACTGAGACTGAGAAATTGAGACTGAATTAAGTTTGTTATTGTGTTTGGTTTAAAATTTACTAAAAAACAAAAAACTAAGATAAATCTTAAATTAAGTTGATGGAGTCCAGATAAATATTAGTATTAAAAACTTTAATGTTGAATGAAAGTATTTGAGTTAAAAAAATATTAAAATTTCAATTTCAGTCCCTCAATCCTATTTTTAGGAGGTACTTAAGGTTGCGTTGGTCTTGAGGTACTTAAAAGTATTACTTCTAAGCAGGGAAGATGAAGGTGGAGAAGGAAATGGAGATGAAGATGGAGGTAGAGGAGGGCAGAGAAGATGGAGTGGGGCGGTGGAACAGGGAATAAAAGGAGATGGAGTTGATGATGTTGGGAGTTTAGGGTTTGAGGGTATTTAAATAATTTAATTATTTTAGTTTTAGTATCAATTTAGTACATTTTAAACTAAACACAATACATAAACTTAATTTAGTCTCAGTCTCCGAGTACCAGTCTTTCAGTCTCAATCTTCCGGTCTCAGTCCCCCTCACCAAACACATCCTAAAATACTAAAATTTTGAAAATTAAGACTTAATTTCTATCTACCAAACACAATACTGAATCTCAGTCACAGTCTGTCCTATCAAACCCACCCTAACTATTAATGAAACAATTTCTTTCTTTCAAAATTTAATTTAAATAATTTTAAATCAATTTTGTTGGTCGGTAATATTGTATGTCTATAAAGTGATAACTAGGGTGAAAGTTGGCGGTCAAAATCGTGCTAATTGTTGCTCTTTGATTTGTAGTTCAACTTAAGCTAAGCAACTATAGAGTAATCCATATTCCTTGTCATCCTTTCTCTCTTAATCTAATGATTATTAATTTATTCTCACATTCTCACATTCTTATTTCATACATTTCTTTTTTATATTAGAAAATTGAATAAGGCTATAAGCATGGCGGAGCTTGAATTTTTTTTTTTTTGGCCATAAAAATTTTTAATGTAAACTTACATAATGTTAATATTGCTATTCATATTAAAATAAAGAGAAAGTTTTGGGAGGAGAACTAATGTACTTAATGGTGATAGTAGATGAATTACGAATGATAACTCATATATTCTGTGGATGATCATTTTATTCTATTTAGATGATAACGTGTTTTAATTTTGGATGATAATTTTTTATTTATTTTGAATATAACTTAATTAGTAGCTCCCTAATGTTGGTTTCGTAGCACTGTTATAAAATAAAATATATTAATATGATTGTTTTCAAATTGTTTACTAATAAGATAATAAATAAATAATTATATAAATAAATATTATAATGTACTTTAAAATGATACTCTTTCGATTTTGAGCAGTTTGATTTGTGAATTATGTATCAATTTTTTTCATGTGATATATTATTATATTTAGATAGCAATTTTTTTTTAGGAAATAACATTCATGTTTTTTTTCTTCCATAAAACAAGATATAGTAAGATTTGATTACATGAATACATAGATATAGTAACATATTAATTCCAAAACAGTATAGTAAAATATAGAGATTTTTTGTTTTTAATTTTTACTTTTTTAGGTTTTAAAGAGTATAGGTTAGCAATTTTTTTTTTTTTTTTTTGGTATTGGAGTATAAGTTAGCACTTATTTATTATTATTAAAACTTGAACAATGAACCTAGGCCCATATGACTATCATTATTAAAACTTAGAAGCTCATATATATTATTATTTATTATTGAACCCATAATCCATATCATCACTTAAAAAGTAAAAAAGTGAAAGAGTTGAGTTTGATCTCATCACCCCAACGTTACACCAATTAAGCCACTTAATTTTCTTTGTAGTTCCAAAATACTAAATTCTTTATAGATATTTTAAGGGGTCATGCCCCATTGTTCACTAAAAGCTCCGCCATAGCTGTAAGGCCAAAGAGCCAAGACAAGCAAATGCCTCCCATGCTACTTAAAAAAGAACATAAATAAATTCTTTGTCATCGTTAAAGTCTTTCTTATTACCAACGAACTTTTTGCATTAATTAGATACAAATTTAGCTAAGAAAGCGATAACGAACTTTTTGATAATTTTAGTGATGGATTAAGCTTTCCGTCAAAAAATCCGTCACTAAATTGTTACACCTGATTATGGGACTTATATAGGTGTTTCATTAGCGGCAGAAACGAGATAGAATCCAATAGGCAAGATCATACATGAATATAACTCATATTTTGAAGTAAGGAAAATGATGTGAAGTCATAATTTATAAGCCTAATTATTCTTCTAATTTTCAAATAAAAGATGTTTTATATTTTTAAAATTTTTAAGCTTTTTAAAAAATTAACATTTACACTTGAATTCTTTATTTTTCTAAATATTAGGAGAATGATTAGACTTATGAATTAGGATTTTTCATCACTTAAAAATATTAAAAACGTAAAAAATTTTAAAACATTCATTATTTAGAAGTTAGTATAAGATAATTAGGATTACGAGTTAGGATTCCAAATTTTTTTATTAGGTAGTCATAGGTAATTGAAATTAATTTATTTTGACTTTTTACAAACGTTAAAGACAAAAATCTACTTTACCCATAAATGATATTAAATATTAAATTAACTTAAATAAACTAACTTGAACTACTAGTAGCTAACATTGCTCTTAGCTAATTACCTGCCTATAGAATAGCATAAGAATTCAAAACAATTATCTATATAAACATTATTAGTGCATAAAATATATAAAGTAACGCATATTATTTTAGTTGAATAATTAACAATGGCTATTACAGATATATACCGCGATTATCTCTAATGACAACCCAGGACCAAATCCTGCCAACATACCCCACTCAAACCCTTAGCCAGTTGTGCTCTTCCTTTCAATTTTAGACATCTGCCTCATCTCATCCAATACGAAAATAACACTAAGACTTAACATGTTTTCATATTGGCTCAACACATGTCTTGCTGCCCTTAATTTCTCTTCCTTCAATCCAAGTTTCTTCTCAATCCTATCTAAAATAGTAGGGCCACCCGGATGAATTACATAAAACAGGATATTCCAATCCATTTTTATCATTGCTCATCGTCATGCCAATGGAATTAAATGCTTCAATTATACACTGTCCTATGTTTTTAGACACAAGGGAAGAAACCTCTTTCCCTATATAATAAACCAATCCCATTTCTTGTGGGCATAAACAGGTTACACTCTCGCTATTTGATATGGTCATTTGTGAAGCAAAGATAAGTTCAAAGAGAGGAACTTCATTGCAGTCAGGGTTATTATTATTATTATTAGAGTCTGCACCAATGATGATAGCAGCTGCACCATCCCCAAATAAACTCTGCCCTATAAAGACATCCTTGTAATTGGAATTAGGACCGTGAAAGAGAGCCACTGTAACCTCTACCCACACGACGAGCACTCGTGAGCCTGAGTTATTCTCTGCGATATCCTTGGCTACCCGTAAGATGGTTCCGCCGCCATGGCAACCAACGTTGAAAATCATGAGCCTATTGACGGTTGGATTGAGGCCAAGAAGTTTGGCGAGATGGTAATCAGCACCAGGAGAATTGCGTAAAGATGAAGTTGTGTAGAAGATGAGGTGTGTGATTCTTGATAAGGGTTGACCCCATTCTCTTATGGCATTCTGTGCTGCTTCTTTGCCATGTTTTGGTATCTCCTCCATAAATGTGTCTTGTCTTGTATCCAAAGAAGGAGCTCCATAAGTAATTATGTTTGTGTTTTCTTTGAGAAAACCTTCCATATAGACAAAATGTCGTTTCTCAATATTTAAAATTTTACCTGTATAGAAATGTCTTAACAATACAAAAACAAAATTATTATAGAAAAATGTGTTTTCAATTAATATATATACACACCCGCCGTCTCTTATCCTGTAAATTTAAATTAAGAAGTAGGTAAAAATACATACATGATTATATCTATCTTTCAAGTAAGAAAATTGAACTTCAGGCTTTAGTTGAAGCACTTGTATTATCTTATAGGCAAATTCTATGGCACCCCTTTAAAAATGGAAGCATGGCGCCATTTTGATGGTCTACCATAGACATTGAATAATATACCTTTTTTTTTTAACCTTTAATAATAAGTTTGTAGGTAATTTTGATTTATAAAAAATAAAAAATCTCTCTCTCACACACAAGATTTGTGTCAATGTGCGTCAATTCCATTATATGGGTTGTGCAACTATTAGTCGAATATAAATCACTACTTGGGTTTAAATTAATTTTTTGAAATGACACAAAAATATTAATTTTCTGAAAATAAAAATGGTGGCCTATTTAACTCAAGCAAGTAATATCAACTCCATTTTAATTAATTTTTGTAGTAACTTTAATTATTTTTATAGCTTTATGGAGAAACTTTATTTTATGTTTACTTTTTTATTTTATTTACCAATTTCACATTTAAATTAAATTTATGGGCTATTTTTTTAAAATAGATAATAAAAAATCCCAAATATATACTGATAAAAATAAAAAACTGTTAGAAACGGAGAGAGATAAGAATGGAGAAAAGGTTTTGTATATTAGAATTATGTAAAATAGGTTACAATATAAAGTTATTTATAGATAAAGAGAACCTAACAATAATAAATAAGATCCTAAAGTTATTTAAATTCAAAATATCTTAACATCCTCCCTCAAACGCAAGTGTCAACTTGAGTTTGAAAGTATTTAAATTCAAAATATCTTAACATTGACGAAATTGTTGGGAAAAAAAAAAACTGCCATAGAAAGATTGGAACTGGGATGCAGAAAAAACTACCTCAACGGGTGCAGGATGAAACTGTCTCAACGGGATGCAGGATGGAACTGCCAAAAAACGGTGTGCAGGATGGAACTGCCATATCGAGGTGCAGGATGGAACTGTCAAAATGAGATAGAACTGCAGGAGAGATGTAGACTTAACTGCCATAAGAGATAACGTTGCACATTGTACCACAAAAGTGAAAAACAGCAAGATCGGAGCAGAATTTCAGAAAACGGAGTCCAAAATTAAAAATAGAACACCCAAAAATCTTGGGAAGGGTCACACCAAAGGTTGGTGGTGCTGTACTTAGAACGAAAGGAGGAGTTGAAATATGTGGTTGGATCTGGAGCAAGGTGTCAAACAGAAGACTGTAAATGGGAAAAGATGCAGTAGGAGAGGAGCAATATTGACTCATTGGAGAAGATTACAATGGTATAATCGGTGACTCAAGATAACTTCAAAAAAATGATTGGAAGAAAAAGAAAAAACACTAAAACAAGAGAAAGAAAAGCTTATGGGGTGCTAAAAATAAAATAAACACAAAAAAATAGCTCAAGGAGTAAACCATTGTTGAATCCCCATCGAAAAAAAAATCTGAAAAGAACCTAAGCTCTTGATATCATATTAGAAATGAAGAAAGATCATAATGGAAAAATATTTTTGTATATTAGGATTCTGTATAATAGGTTACAATAATAGATAAGATCCTAAAATAATGAAGCCTATCATAATAACTTAACAACCTATTTAAATTTAAAATATCTTAAAAAAAACAATGCAAATAAGTTTATTCATCTGGACTTCAGGTTACCCATTATTTTCTTATCATGGATTCATTTATTATGTTGTAAGATTATTATAGACTAAATTAAATCTTTGGTTGGAGATTAAAGTGTCAGCATGCCCCAATTTAAAAGGGACACCACATAATTTGACTATCTTATATAATTACTTATTGTAAAAGTTAAGTGGATAAGTAAATGTACATCATCGATTATATTTAATAAAACTTCAAATTAAAAACAATATAAATTCAGTATCTTTAAATGAAGCATCGATGGATATGTAGACGTAATATAAGGTTTGCTTTTATTTAGCAAATTGATAACAATAAGTGTTTAGTTAAACTGAAAACAAATAAAATATAAGGTAATGCTACATATATACTTATTTTGACTAACTAAATTCAAAAAAAAATATTTATTTTTATGCTAAATAGAAGATTATTTTAGTGTCAAATAATATAAAATATAATACCGAAATAAATTTCTAATCAAAATACTTTTCTATTTTGTATAAAATAAATAAATTTTGAACAAAATACTTATACAACTATAATTGTTGTAAAAAGTATGACCGTACTAATTTGTTAAATTTTATTACAAATAAAAAGGATACAATAATTGGTTGTTATGTCGATCACACATATTAAAAAAAAACATTTTCATTCATTTATTTTTCATAATATTAAATGAATAACATAGTGAAAGATAAAATATTTAATCTAATAAATTTTTTATATTAGACACAGTATATTTATTTTGTCCATTAATATATTTAACATAAATACATAATTATATAAAAGAATTGTTTTCAAATTACACTTTTCTTTCCTTTTCAGTTCTTCAACCAAACAATCATACTTTTATACAAAGCTTATTTACCAAAGGAATACATAATTTTATCCATAAACTAAAATTTCTAACTCATTGTTATCATATATACTTCAAAATTTCCATGAACGAAAAAAAAAAACTCAAACTAAAATGATACTTACATATGCGATTAAACTTTTCTTTCAAGTCTAGCATGTGGTCACTTTTGGTTACCCTAAAGTAAAAATCAGGATGTTCAGATTGTAGGAAGATATTGGGTGGATTTGCAGTACCAATGGCTAGGATTGTGGCCACTCCCCTTGTTTCACTTCCCATTTGATTTATCAAAGATTGAGGGTTGATGATACTTAATTATTTGATTAAGAAGAAAGGTGAGAGTTTATGAAATGTCTTAACTAACATTTGAAACATGTAAGTGGCTTTTTATAGCTGATTAGCTGCATAGTATATGTGCCTCTAGCATTTATTAAAGTTGAATAATTATACACAACCAAGCATTTTAACCAACCAAGTCTAACCAAGCAACCCACTTTCACGCGCCTCTAATTAATAGTCAGGGTTGTTTTTTTGGAATTCGCAATCAATTAGGATCATAATAGAAACGAAATCAACGCCTTCCTTTTTTATCAGCTCAACATTTTCAGATTTGCTTTCTTCTTCTCTTTCGTCTCGTCACTGACGTAAATCATCCCATCATTAGTGAGTTTTTCGTATTCGTTCTTCGTCATTGCTTCGTTAAGAATGGAAGAAGAAGACCAAAACCACGTAAATAGGAGGAGGAAGGAGTGTAGCAGCAGATGGAGTACATTTAAGTACATCTGAGTGGTAACTTCCAATAATTCAAAATCTATTTCTACTTTCTTCAAAATCCGTTTCTGTTTTCAAGAAACTCAATTCAGTTTTATATATGAAAATACATTTGTACTTTCATTCAAAATCCGTTTCTATTTTCATGAAAATCCAATTAAGTTCTTATATATTAGAATTCGTTTCTACTTTCATTCAAAACCCGTTTCTACTTTTATTCAAAATCCGTTTCTATTTGAGCAAAACAAGACCACGCCTAGGCGTGGGTTCATCACCAAAATCACGCATAGGCGTAAAAGAAAATCTGTTTCTACTTTCATTCAAAATCCGTTTCTGTTTTATGAAAATTCAATTCAATTTTTAATTCCAAATCCGTTTCTGTTTTCATTCAAAATCCATTTCTATTTTCATTCAAAATTCATTTCTATTTCTATTCAAAATCCGTTTTTGTTTTTTTTGAATATCCAATTCAGTTTTTTATACCAAATTCATTTATGTTTTTGTTCTAAATCTGTTTCTGCTTGTCTTCAAAATCCGTTTCTGTTTTTTAAAAAATAACTAATTCAATTTTTCATCAACAACAACATCAACAATAACAGGAACACCACCAACAATAACAGCAACAACACTAGCATCACCAGCAACAACACCAACATCAACAACAATAAAGAAGAGGAGGAGGAGGAGGAGGAGGAGGAGGAGGAGGAGGAGGAGGAAGAAGATGATGGTGATAGCGACGGCGACGGCAACGGCAACGGCTGCAACGACGACGCTGGGGACTGCAGTAACGACGATGGTGGTGCTGCAATAACAGAGGAGGAGGAGGAGGAGGAGGAGGAGGAGGAGGAGGAGGAGAAAAAGAAGAAGAAGAAGCGCGTTTTGAATTTTGGGGGAGAGTGTAGCGCATGTAATGTGTAACGTCTCGATTCTTAGTACGTCATGATCGTAGCTAATTACCGAGAGTTATTTTTTAGTGACTCAATCCATTTATCTATTTAGTTAATATGAGCCTGTCGTGGCGGTAAATAGGAAAAATCGGTAACAAATAATAAAGATAATAATTATTAGTATCATATGTATAAAGCAAACACATATATTATACATAAACATATATAGAGTCAAATATACATACAAACCAAAGTTTCGCTATAATAAATTTCAAATACAACCATAAGTATGTATATGTATATATGTGTACAGACGCTAAACCATATGATACTCCGAGTCCTGGCTCATCCTGACGGCCCCTAATCTGGACTTCGGCTAACATATAAACTCGTAAAGTCCTGCCCCTCAAAATACTACTGAAAGAGAGGGTAAACACGTCTAACCATCCCGACCTGAAATAACTCGACTCGGTAGTAGTTGTACATCTGAGCTATCTGGGACTCACGACACATTGCTCACGTCATCATCTGCAGGTATGTGAGAGTAAGGGGGTGAGAACCTATATGGTTCCCAGCAGGGTATCTAACGGAGGCCCTAACTTAATTTAACTACTCTTGGGGATCCTAATACTTTTTATCTAAGTTATTCGTTGAATTACGTAAACAACAATAACATTTACAGTAGTATAAACAATAACAGTAATCATGAGTTCATGACATTAACATCAAGAAGTACTAACAGACAAGAAATAGAGAAAATAGAGAAAACAGAGAACAGACAAATCAGAAAAATGCAACAATCAAGTTATGATGCATGTCTGATCCTAATGCAGGCCATGAGCTCATGCGTCGGTTGACTACCCACAACCCGACGTTACTCGGAACAAGTCCAAATATGGTTTTACACTTGCATCAGTCTGTATACAAGTCCGCACGGATGAAACCGCGTCAGTCTGGACAAAAACATACATAAGGGGCACAATGGCCAGTATACATGCAAGTGGAGAACAGTATCCGCGCGGCCGAAGCCGTGTCAGTCTGGATATACATACTATGAGTGTCCCCACAGTATCTCAAAACATTCATCAATATCATTATCCATTACACATCAGTCATTACTTCATCATTCGTTAAAATATGGGCGGAACGAACCACCGTCCTCATTTCATATCATCATTAATCATTTACCATGTTACATATACTTAAAATCATAAAACATTTAACTTAGACAAGTTTCTACTAAGTTAACCTTTTGGGTATTTACACTTTAACCCCAACATTTTCGAAAATATAACCATCACCCCTACATTATCTTATATTAAGGTATTTACCGTATTCTAAATATTAATTTCATTGGAGCCCCAAGCCCCAAACTTATGTATTTTACACAATTGCCCCAAAGTTACAAAAATTAAAAACCTACCCCAACTTTTGATGACCATTACGGTCCACACCATTCATCATCACTAAACTTACAAAAATAAAACAAATAACATTATTTCTAACATATCTAAGTGCCAAACTTCAGAAATTCACCATCAAATTTCAATTTACAATTCATGCAAAACAATTAATAAAGAACATGAACCCTAATTCATGCATCCTAAACCCTTACCTTGATTTTGAAGTTCTCAAGCTCACAAACCAATCAAACCACTTCACAACCACCTAATTAACATCAAGAACAATCATTTTTGAGTTAAAAAGGGGCTGGGCAGAATTGGGAAAAACGAAATTCAAGGGAAATTCCTTTGAAATTTGAGTTCAAAAACATGGATTATAAACCTTTGAAATGTTGTTATCTTGAACCTTTAAACAAAATTCAAAGAAATCAACCCATGTTCTTGGGCCTCTATGGTCGAATTTCAGAGGGAAAGAGGTCAAAGATTTTGTTTTCAAATCAAGAAAATAAGCACACCATTAGAATCAGAAGGAAAAACGGAGTCAGTTTACCCGATTGGATTTTCGAACGGAGTTTCGGATCGTCAAGAACTTGAAGCTTTTGTTGGATGGCTATGGAGGTTTTTTTTCAACTCCTTTGCAGCTGGAACTTGGGGGAATATGAGAGGGGTACACGGTCAAAGAAATAAAAGGAAGAGTGGTTGGTTCAACTCCGGTTCACTTGATTGAACCGGTCAAGGTCAAAAAGTCAACGGTCAACTTTTTTTTTTTTATCTGGCTCGTCACGAGAATTCAAGCGGTGATTCATGATTTTTCACGAATTTGGATCACAGAAAAATTCTACGGACCAATCTAGACATATTTATAAAGAAAATACTACAGTAATCAACATG
>JASCZI010151192.1:61856-74811 GCA_036250425.1 Stylosanthes scabra
ATCTGGCTCGTCACGAGAATTCAAGCGGTGATTCATGATTTTTCACGAATTTGGATCACAGAAAAGTTCTACGGACCAATCTAGACATATTTATAAAGAAAATACTACAGTAATCAACATGCAGGGTGTTTCATAATGGGTAAGAGTTAGAAAAAATTACTTAGTTGGACTTAATTAGAGTAAATGCTTGGATGTGTAGCATTATTGATTAAAGTTTGTCGCTGTAATAAGGAGATACAGAAGTTATATTTGTATTATTTTTCTTGTATTCGTATTTTTTATATACTTTTTATTCAAGGTATAAAACTACAAACTCTTTTTTTTATTTATAATAACTTCTAATATCATTCATTTAATTTAATAGCATTTACCAAATTAAAACAAAAGTCAAAATAAAATATTATGTTTATCTAACTATAACTATTAAAGTTTCTCTTTAGTATTAATTAGATCCATAGTCAATTGACTACGCATCTAATTAATACTCGAAAAGCTTTTTCCAAACATCGTCATTTTTTATTAGGGGTAGCAATAAATAAGATAGGGTAGACTTTAGATTCAACTCTAAATCTATTAATGAATTTATTTTTTTATTAAAATTCAATCATATCCTACCCGCGGATTCAAAATATGCCAACATTATCTCTACTCGCACTTAATCCGTGGATGTCCAACCCTACCAGTAGGTTTTAAAAGAATATAATATTTATAAATTACTAAATAGAATTATTTTTATAAAAATAAAATTGTTAAGTTTTCAATTAAATATCTTGATCAATTAGTAATTGAAGAATTGTTATATCATTGAAAGATTATTGATTTGACACTCATTTCTAACGTATTTTTACTACTCTAATATAAGATATATACATAAGGTACGGATTGATCAGATAGGGTTGAGTATCAATCCAAAACTAACCGACCTATAACTCAACCCGTTCCGTGCTCAACCCTACCCACTATGAATCGGGTTGGCAATCCTACCGGATCAGATTGGATCGGATTGGATACAGATTTAATATCTATTGTCACCCGTATTTTTGACTATATATCTAAATTGTTGCTTAAAAAATAGTAAAAACATCATTTTTCAAATATTTGGTATTTGGTCCTCAAAAGATTTTATTTTTCAAATTTCTGGTTTCAAAGGTGGCATCTTTTGTATTTTTTTTTCGAAAATTAGAAGTTTTGTTTATTTTTTCAATCAATATGTTGGACTATCAATAAACAGTTAAAGTTGAAAAATTGCTGCCCCCACGAAAAAAGCATGCCTAACATCGATTTGATGAGGATAGTTTTCGAGGATGGGCCATTATGTTATGACTCATTCTATGATGTAAGAACACGACACGATCGCGATACGATCGACACATTAATCTCAATTTTTTATATGACACGGGAATATGATATATATAAAAAATATAATGTAATTTTAATAAAATTATAATAATGTTTTGATATTTTATTTATATTAAAATTTAAATTATTATTTTTAAGTATTTTAATATCTTTTTTTATTATATAAAATATTTAAAATAACTTTTAGTTTTAAGAAATAGTAATATATATTACTTTTAAACTTATTTTTAGGATATAAATTAAGATTAAAGTTGGACACGCGAAAACGTGATAATATGGGTTTGATCGGGCGAACTTCTTGAAAAAGATCTTTTTTGGAGTGATTTTTTTAAAAGTTTTTTTGCAAAAGTAAAAGTAATTTTGTATTTGGGTATCTCATATAATAATATCTTTTTATTTATCAATTATATTTAGGTACAATAATATAAAATATCTTTTTTGTTTATTTATTATGTTAAAACATCTTTTTTTTCAAGAAAAAAAGATTTTTTTAAAAAAAAATGTATAAAACATCTTCTGAAAAAAGATTTTTTTTTTTATTTTACTAGTGCTTTTACTTTTACTATTAGAAAATACCCAAATACGATACAAAACATAAAAGGATATTTCTTTATCATAAAAAAATCTTTTTTTAGTCGATATCCAAACAAGCTCTATTTTGAAATGTCAAATGTGTTTGAAGAGGTACTTTTTTGTTTTTTCAAAAATACGAATGAGACACAGAAGACACACGTGTCGGACGAATGTTGATGTGTCATATTCAAAAAATATCCGACACGTGAATACGCCTATTCAACGAAGTGCCGTGAATCATAATACTCATTCTATCATTCATTGATTAGAGAATTTAGATCATGCATGTTAAATCGCTTTATTTGGCGCTATAAGTAAGCAGTATTAACGGTCTGGTGTGGATAAATGATTTAATTAAGTTTTTTTTAATAGTAAATGAGTTTAATATAAGGGCTTATATTAAAAGTAGCTTATAAATAAATTATTTTGTATTTAATTTCCTTTTGTTATATATAGAAGTTACTTGTTTTAACTTCTTCATAAACCCCTTAAATAATTTAAAAAATCACAAATTATTTTTGGAAATCATACTAAATATTAATACTTGAATTTTTATAATCTAAAATTTAAAAAATAACTTCTATACATTCTAAAACAGGCCTTAAGTTCTAACTAACTATTGTAACCAAGGGCGGAGGCGGATCATCGTTAAGCTCATCAAAGCTAAGGGGCAATGGCCCTCCAAACTCTTTTATTTTTGTTAAATTATGAGGAATGTTCAATTTAGTCTTCAAATTTTATATTTTAATGTATATATTATTACAAAATAACTTTTAGGTCCTTCCTAAACGTTATTCTAACTCGGCCCCTAATTATAACTAACTTTTATGAGTCATGATAGGCACGTGTCTTGTAACTTCATAAATTCAACTATCTAGGGTTAGCTAATATAATTAAATGATAACTGCACAACTGTATCTGATCTATAGGTTGCATTTAGTAAGTGATACTAAAATTTAGATGGGAGAGTGAGACATAATATTTTGTTTGGTAAACTAGAATTAAAATTTTAGTCTCGCCGAGACATATGGGATTGAAACTTCTGAAAAAGCAACTAATTAAAACTTTATTAATAATTCTCGTCCAAAATGTCCTAGTTAAAAATATTAAATTCCAAGATTGCCATTTTTAAAAAACTAGTTAGGGCTTCTGAAACCTTCATAGTTCTCTTTTCTTCTCATTTTACTGCTGTTGTAGAGCATAATCAAGCTGCTGCCATCATCGCCGCCCATCCTCGTCGCAAGGTTCCCCTTCTTTGTCGTTGTTGGCCTCCGAGAAAGTGGTATAAGTTGCCGTCCCTTGTTTTTCTTCTTTGTTGCACGTTTCTGTGTTTTCTTCATTTTATTTTCTTTGTTCTAGTGGTTGGATCTTCTCTTGAATAATGGTTATTTAAAAAGAACATTATACTTTTCTGGAAGTTTGTTTTGTTATGGAGTTTTCGTTTTTTTTTTTTTTTTTGTATTTTTGGAACTTGAACTTAGTGAGAATATATACTATATATAACTAGTGGTGGAGCTTGATGATTTTTTTTTTAGGGCCAGTCTTTGTTAATGCAAAAATTATAAACAAAATTAAAGAAATAAAAGATTAAAAAAAACCAAGAAACTATAAAATAATATTAAATTAAAATGAATTAAAAATTACTCAATTTTTTAAAATTGAAAAAAAAAATATTTACTTAAAACTTTGCTTAAAAAATAGAATTTTTGAAAATTGCAACTTATGAGTCTTTATTATTATGTGCAAATAAAATAATACTAATACTTATTAATTAATTTTATATAGTATACAAATTAAAATTAGAAACTAATAAAATATGAAACAACACTAAATTAAATAAATAAAAATACCTAATTTGTTGTTGTAATTTATGAACCTGTATTATTCTATGCAAGTGAATCAGAATAACACTAATATTTATTAATTATTTTTATGTAATATACAAATTAAAGGTAGAAACTAATAAAATATAAAACACTAAATTAAATAAATAGAAATACCTAATTTATTGTTGTAATTGAAATTTGTGGTATTCAAAATTAAAAAAGAATGAGCACTTGGACCTGACTCATTTTTTATATATACTAAAAAAAATTAATGAACATGATAATTATAAGAATTAAACACGCACACTTTAACATACTTTTAGTCTCTTTCACTTAATGTGTACCACTCAAGCTATTGTTATTTGTGTTAAAATGAAATATTTTTACTAAATATGTTATAAAATATTGGGGCGGCATGCCCCTTTTATCTACATTAAACTGATAAAACTCCGCCACCGTATATAACATAAGTTTGTGGATATCATTTTAATTTCGAATACGTTTCTAACGAAAATTTTAAGCGTTTTTTGAGGTTTGGACTTGTATTGTTTCTTGTTTTGAGTAGGAAGTAGCCTTAGTCAAATTAAATAGCTTGAAAAATTAGTTTCTAATGAATTTTTAAATCTCAAGTTACACTTACACATTCTCCATTATATACAAAGTTTATAAATTTTCCGGCAGGGAGGCCTCCTCACTCACCCCCTTAAATCCACCGTTGAACGGAGCCCAAGTTGAGGGAGGGAAGACTGGCAGAGGAACGACGCTACGAAGACAAATCCCAACTCTTGCATTGGTTAGAAATTACTTTTGTTATAATCAAGTTGTTTGGAAAACCTCTACTTGCTTGCATAGGATGTGATAGATTCAAGTGTCGAAATAGATACATATCGTGGTCAAGGCAATTTTTTAAGTCAACGTCCATACTAATTAATTAAAAAATTAATCTAGATAATCAACAATGTGTAATAAAGATGCTAGATTCTTTAATAGGGTTGTTAAATAGGAGGTCTGCCCACTTGGGCCAAACCGGCTATAATTTTTTAGTTCGATCAATTTAGTTCAATATAAAAAAATTAATTTTTAATTTAAAAAAATTATTATTAACAAAAAAAAATTTTTACCCAATAAAGCTAAAAAAAATAGAATTTTAATCGGATTTCGAATCGAATGAGAGAAAATATAAAAAAAAGTGCTATATTTTGAAAAAAAATAAAAAATAAATTAAATAAATGGGTCGACCATTTAACTCGGATTTTTCCGGGTTAAACGATTTCAGCCAATTTAACCTAAATTTTAAACAGTCCAGACTCAGAGATAAAACTTATCCATTTATACGGGCTGGTCCAAAAAATTTGACCCATGTGAATCGTCCTACTCTCTAGTATAATGATATAATTAGTTTCCACTTTTTATTAAGATGGTTGTTGATCTTGCAGTTTCATGTATGACAATCTTTGTCCTTCTAATTAAAAAGTTTGCAATTAGTAGCAATAATGGACTAAAGTATTCATCATATCCTGATGTATATGTATACCCTTGATAATCAGTTTCGTAGTAATCAATTTAATTGGTGTCGCAAACTTGATCCTGATTTGTGTATATGGCGTTGTATAGATTTGAGAAAATTAAATAATAAATTTTGAACTTGGCACAATATATACCAGGGTTTAGAGTTTAGATTGGCGCAAGATAAGTTTTACTCTTCTTCTCCGCATTCTGATTCTGCATAAGACCTTCAGATTACATTATTGGCTTTTGAATACAATGTTTTGGTCCTTCTTATAAATTTTATTTAAATAAGTCCTTTTTAATAATAATGATGTAATTTGATTCTTTTATTAATTATTCTTTGTTGCTGTTAGTTTTCTCTAAAACCAGTTACTCTCAACTCTTTGATAATTAAAAAAATGTGTGCTGAGTACAATTAAATGTCTCACCATTATTACTAAAGAGTGCAACCATAAAGGATCATCAATCAATGGTTTTTACTTGAAGAATAAGTTCTTCTCTCTTGGCTCAATTGTTAATTTTGTTGGTCTATTAGTTAATAATTAATAGTATTCTCACTTGTTGCTACCCCTTCAATCCTTTAATAATTCAAACGTTTTTATTATAGTATATTTTAATAAACATATCAAATAACAACTATGTTTATATATATGAACCCATACTGCCTTAAATTTTTGCAATCATAAAAAAGAATTTAAAAAAAATAATGAAAAGGTTGTTGAAAATTTGGATGGTGGTAATAAGTTTAGTAAGCTTAGTCCCACTACATGTAATGACTCAAAATTCTCCAAAAAATTACCTTAAAGCTCATAATGCTGTACGTGCAAGTGCTGGATGCAAGCCACTAGAGTGGAATCTAAAGCTGGAATCAGAAGCTCGTAAATTAGTAGAAAAACACGTGGAGGATTGTTCAATAGGGACTACATTTTTTCCCGCTACTAAATATGCCTCTAACACTGCATTATTTCCTCCAGGATCTTTTACTGCAACAAATGCCGTGGCTGCCTGGGTTAAAATGAAAGAAAACTACACTAAAATTGTTTGGAGCTCCATTACTTCTTTAGGTTGCGCAAAAGTGGAATGCCACCATAATAAAGGCACTATTTTTCACTGTTATTATGACCGTAAAGGCGTATTTCCACGTGAACGTCCATATTCCAATTCAATCCATTAATTACCAAACGAGAAGTACTAATTACATCGTCACTATATAAATTTTTGTTGACGAACACTTTGTAGCACTCTGGTATAATTAGTTTGCATTTCAATTGTTGGTTTAGAAGCTTTTTATAACGATGTTTCGTGTTTATCAAAGGCTTTTTTTTTTGTTTGCCTTGTGTATGTGCTTCTTCTTCCTTTTAACTAAAACTTTTGCAATTAGTGTCAATAATCAATTAAAGTATTATTCATGTTACCTTCATTTTCAATTCTGCTTTATTACCAACTTTTTCTGCTCTGATACAATATTGTGAGGTTAGAGAAGCAGAGCTTAGAGGCAGAGAATTGTTATTGAATGAGTGAAAAGTGAAATTGAAAGATTCGTACACTAAGAGCAGGTTATTACAGTTTCGTATGCTAAACTAATCCTATAACTAACCCTTTTCATCAGGTACACTAATAGTCATCAAGCTTGGCCAAACAAACATAAGAAAAGCAATACTTATAAATTAAATTTTTGGATTTGTCCTTAATTACTTATGTTCATTTTAATACTACACGAAGATTTAAAAATTGTCTTCGTGTAAAGATTTTTCATTTAGAACATTGGATGATAAATTAAATAATTATATTTTACTATTTTAGTATGTATAAAAGCTTTACGCTTTTACCATTTAAAAGCGTTATTATTTTCCTCAAAATGTAGCTTAAAAGACTACATCTTCACTCTAATAGTTGCCGTACTAGATTTATAAACAAACAAAATGGCGTGTTAATTTACAAGTTTAAAATGTTTAACAGTAGTTTTTCCCTAAATTTTGAAGGGTAAACAAACATATTTAGCAGCAAATTATACGGTGGTGATGATGATATTTGACTATTTGATTCCAAGCCATTTTAACCCCAAGTGATTTTGAAAGATAAGACTTTAATTCAATTCAGATTTCAGAGCCAAGAAAGATCATGGTTGGTTGTACTACTTGACCATTCCACTGCTCTTACAATTAACATTTTATATTACTTTTACTCTTACCGATACTGCCTGATTGATCCTCGAATCAATACATGTAGTTAAATATGTCAAAAGACAACTATGATATAATATAAATAAATGCTATATTTTCACTTATTTTCACCTATCAAATTATTTATTTCTATGTTAAATAAAAAATCATTTCGGTGTTACATAGATTTGAGAAAATAATAAGTTTTGAACTTGGCACAATATATTCCAGGGTTTACGGTTTAGATGGACACAAGATAAGTTTTACTCATCTTATTTGCATTCTGGTTCTGCATAAGACCTTCAGAGTGCTTTATTGGCTTATAAATACAATGTTTTGGAGACACCAAACCAAAAAAAAATACAATGTTTTGGTCTTTATTTTATAAATTTTATTTAAATAAGTCCTTTTTAATAATAATGATGTAATTTAACTCTTTTATTAATTATTCTTTGTTGCTGTTAGTTTTTTTTCTAAAGGAGCCGCGTCGAAAACATCTTTTTTTTTTTTTTTTAAGACAAAAATATCTTCATACATTCTGTAGTTGACATGTGTTTGATTTTTTTTTAAAAAATGGTCAAATTATATAAAAACGATTTTATATAATAATAAATCGATTCAGATTCATGCGTGTCTTAACTTTAACATCTTGGTTTTATCATTTTACAGACCCTCCTTTTCTTCTACAAGATTGCTATTATAAGTTTTATATCGATTAAAGATAGGATCTCTTGAGTTTATAAGTGTGAGACATATCTCACCCCATGAACTAGTTTTTAGGGTTGAGTTAGTCACACTTAATTTCAATTCTAAGATGGTATCAGAGCCTATCCGATCTGAGCCACCCACAATTCATATTCACGCTCTAGACGATTATCCCTAAGTGTGACGGGGTGTATTACAAGTTTCACATTGACAAAAAATACAAGCTAACTTATAATTTTATAAGTGTAAGACATGCATTACCGCATGAACTAGCTTTTGGAATTGAGTTAGACTTCCTTATTTTCAATTCTAATAACTGCAACTCAACATCTTATTAATATAATATTGTTGAAGACATGCTCAACTTCGATATTGTTGTCGTCCACGACATCCACAAGCTTTGAATGTAACCCTAATGGAGAATCACATCACCGGAGCACCGGAATATTGCAACGCGAATTTCACAAAGTGCTTGGCCACGCGAATTCTGGTTGGATCCGTTGCTGTCTCGTGTCTTCGGTCAAAGAAATAGGCTTGGATTTATGGTAATTGATTTGGTGCGGTGCAGGTAAGGGAATCACAGGAAGATGATTGAGAACTCGATGGAGTTGGAGATGAAGAAAGCTTGGATTGTTGCTTGTGTTTGCCGGGAATGTGAAGGCATTGATCATTGTTGGAACCAGATCAGAGGAGAAAGGAGTAGTGATGCTGGCGATAGCGACGCTGGCAGTCAAGGTGGTTCTTGCTATAGATTTGGTTTATTTAGATGGAGCCATAAAAGTGGATGAGTGTAGAAATTGGATTTATTGTTGCTGCTTTGATAAACCAAACCAGTTTTTTTTTTTTTTTCTGATTTTTCAAAAAATTATCTCCTAACCGATTTAATAAATATACCCAATTAAATTGTAACATGTAAGCATCTTAAGAAAAAAATGTTTTTCAATAACTTGATGTGTGTGTTCCCCTTCTCTAAAACCAGTTACTCTCAGCTCTATGATAATTATAAAAAAGAAAGTGTTGATTCCAATTAAATGTCTCATCATTATTACTAAAAACTGCAGCCACAGAGGGTCATCAATGGTTTTACTTGAAGAATAAGTTCTTATCTCTTGGCTCAATCATTAATTTTGTTGGTCTATTATTTTTTATATCACATTAGTATTCTCACTTGATGCTATCCCTCAATCCCCTAATAATTCAAACGTTTTTATTATAGTATATTTTAATAAGCACGTCAAACAACAACTATGTTTATATACGAACCCACTGCCTTAAACTTTTGCAATCATAAAAAAATTTAAAAAGAGAGAAAATAGTGGAAAGGTTGTTGAAAATTTGGGTGGTGATAATAAGTTTAGTAAGCTTAGTCCCACTATGTGTAATGCCTCAAAACTCTTCAAAAAATTATCTTAAAGCTCATAATGCTGCATGTGCAAGTGTTGGAAGCAAGCCACTAAAGTTGAATAAAAAATTGGAATTAGAAGCTCGTAAATTTGTAGAAAAACACAAGAAGGATTGTTTGATAGGGACTATATATTTGCCCACTACCAAATATGCTCATAACACAGTATCATTTCATTCAGGATCCTTTAATGGAGAAGATCCTGTGATGCTCTGGTTTAAAATGAAAGAAAACTATGATTATAACTCTAACTTTTGCATTGATGGTAAAACCTTGCTAGTTGTCGTTCCTATGTTAGGGTTGTTTTGAGCACAACTACTTCTTTAGGTTGCGCAAGAGTGGAGTGCCACCATAACAAAGGCATTGTTATTCGCTGTTATTATGATCCTTCTGGCGAAATTTCAGGTGAACGTCCCTATTCCTATTCCTATACAATACAATGCATTAATTACCAAATCAGAAGTGTTACATTGTGGATATAATTAATTTTGATTGACTAGTACGTAGTCAACACATTTTTAGTAATTGAGGTAAAAAAATTAAAATAAATAAAATTATTGGTCATCTAGCATTTTTTTGAAAGTTAGTTAAGTTTGCAATTTTTTGGTATTGAAGTTGTTGGCCTTTATTTGTAATTTAATTTATGATATGTTGGTTTAATTTATATACGAGGATGCTAGGTGTACATCAAAATCCGTCATCAAATCAGCTATTATCATATAATACATATTAAAATACAAAATACATACTAAAAATAAGTTAAACTACGTATATATTTTATATTTTAATATGTATTATATATTAGTAACTGATTTAGTGACTGATTTTAACGTGCGAATAGAATTCTTGTTTATATATGAGTATTATATCCTTCCCTGCATTAGTCTTTTTCGTGAGACTAATAAAATCATATGCTAATATATTCATTCCCGTTAGTATGTACAAATTATGTCATCGATCAATTCAAGAATAGATTAATTATTGCTTCATTGGGAGAGTTTTTACTGAACGAAAGCATCGAATTCACATGCGAAAAGCTTCAATTTTCACATCAAACTAAAATTGATCAAATCTATGGTGGCTTTTAACTTTTGTTTAAAGGATGAAACATCGCAAAACACAAATAATATTAATATAAGTCGACGAAGAATATTATTTGGCCATCAAAATTTATTATTTTTTCTATCACTTAGTCATCATTAATATATGATATACTACTAATTAAAAATATAAAAAATTAATAACTAAAAATAATAATCAAAATAAATAAAAATTAATATTTATCTAACATTTTTCTTAGTCCAACAGTCCGTGTAAAATTGTGAAATAATGTTGTTGATAGCTTGGACACTTGTTACGCTCACTGGTAGCCAAGTTCTAGAAACTGAAGCGGTCGTCAAACTACTCATAAACTATGGTTAATAATTTTACAAATTTAACCGATTTAATCGACTGAAATAACTATTTTATAATAAAATAATTAATAAAATAAAAATAAATATACAAGAATATAATCAGTTAATTACTTTGTATCTCAATATGCCAACCATGACTAATATACTATCATTATAAGAAATTAGCTAATTACTGTCGAATTTTCCGTTGAATTTTATCCAGAAAATTGACGGCTCTCTCCAAAATCTCAATTGGATAACAAAATTGTATCACATAAATCGGTTAATATCAAATTTCACCGTGTTGATATTTCTTTTTGACACGATGATGCGGGAGCATCTTGATTATAATAATAATATAGTTAATTGTTGAGTTATTATGTTGAATTAGTATAAGAATTGGTTAAAGATGTTATCTTAAGTCTTGGAGTTAGTCCCACATTGCCTAACTCTCAAAGGCTCCCCTCCCCCTTACTATTATAAATAAGTACTTATACTCTTTTGTGACACAAGTTGAATGATATACACTTTCTTTCATATAAGTTTTGTGCTTATTGTCCTCTAGGCTCTCTTTAGAGTAAGAGGTTAGTTTAATATCCTTGGCTTGGCCAACCAAGGTGGGTTATTTGGCTATTATCACCATAGTGGGGTTGTTAATCTCGCAAAGATTGGTGAAGCTAAACAACGTCCCGGCGTCAGTTTGGTATCAGAGCAAGGTCGATCATTACCTTGCTTTAATAAAATTTTATTTCGTAGGTACGGGTTCGGTGCGTTGCTTTCGCGGTTGGCGCGTGTTGTCGTCCGTGCGGGTCGGTCTGCTGCAGAGGTTCGGGCAATATCTTTCTTTTTCTCTCCCCTCTTTTTTGGTGCCTTTCGTGGTTATTATATTTGGTGCATCATCATCATCATTGGTGCATTTTCATCATCATTGTGCATCATCATCATCATCTGCGCATCATCAAGGAATCATAATCATCATCATCCGTGCATCATCGCATCATCATCATCATCCGCGCATCATTGAGGCCTCGCCGCATCATCATCCTCATCGATGCATCATCATCATCATATTCCCATCGGTGCATACAACATAGTAGGGTGAAATGGCCCCTAAGCGTAGAAGCACTCAAGAAATTGAAATGGAAGAACTACGTCGCCAAGTTAAGGAGTTACAAGAGCAACTTGCAAGATATGAAGCTGCTCGCAAAGATCGTGGCAAGGCAAGTGATGACAGTTCTTCTAGTGATGGGGAAAACTTTAATCCCTTTCACTATTCATCTTCCTCCGAAGAATTGTCTACACGCAAAACGCGACGCAACATAAATGACAAAGACTTAGGAATCAAAGTTGATATTCCTGAGTTCAAAGGGAGACTACGACCAGACGATTTCATCGATTGGCTTTGCACTGTTGAGAGGGTGTTCGAATTGAAGGATGTCCCCGACGACAAGCGAGTAAAACTCGTGGCGATCAAGCTAAAGAAGCACGCATCCATATGGTGGGAGAACCTCAAGCGTCAACGAGAAAGAGAAGGAAGGAGCAAGATCAAGACATGGGATAAGATGCGACGAGAGCTCAAGAGAAAATTCCTCCCCGAACACTACAGGCAAGAAGTCTTTATCAAATTTCATAGCTTGAAGCAAAAATCCCTAAACGTGGAAGAATATGCTATGGAATTTGAAGAACTACTGATGAAGTGTGACATCCAAGAGCCTGAAGAACAAACTGTTGCTCGCTTTCTTGGAGGGCTTAACGAAGATCTTGCAAACATTGTCCAACTTCAACAATTTTGGACGTTGGATGATGTTACAAGACTAGCTGTGAAGGTTGAAAAACAGATCACGCAAAAGAAGAGCAACCGTTATTCAAAAGAGAAAGAGGGGACAATACCCCTAAGCAAAAATGGACTCCTCAACAAACTTCCAAGGCAGGCCCTTCAAAAGGATCACAAAACAATAAGGAGAACAACTCTTCTCGCTCTAATGATTCCAAGAAAAGGTGTTTCAAGTGTCAAGGTTTCGGACA
>JASCZI010151192.1:77071-87784 GCA_036250425.1 Stylosanthes scabra
TGTTGCTCATTGCGCCAGTCAATCATTTGGGAAACTCATGATGGGGGATTAGCTGGACACTTTGGAAGGGATAAAACTTTGGCTCTCATAAAGGAGAAATTCTATTGGCCCAAACTCGAGCGGGATGTCATCCGCCACATTCAGAGGTGTCGCATTTGTCACATTGCTAAAAGTGAGAATCAAAATACTGGCTTGTATACCCCATTACCTGTTCCAAGGGCTCCATGGGAAGATGTTAGCATGGACTTCGTCTTGGGATTGCCTAGAACTCAAAGGCAAAAAGATTCTGTCATGGTGGTTGTCGACAGGTTCTCAAAGATGGCTCATTTTATACCTTGTCACAAGACTGATGACGCTTCCCATATATCAGACTTGTATTTTAAGGAGATTGTGCGTCTTCATGGTATCCCTCAAACAATCACTTCAGATCGTGACGTGAAGTTCATGAGTCACTTTTGGCGAACTTTGTGGAGAAAAATGGGAACTCGTCTGCAGTTCAGCTCAGCCAGTCATCCGCAGACAAATGGTCAAACTGAAGTGGTCAACAAAAGCCTAGGAAACTTGCTACGAAGTTTTGTAGGCAAACATCCTCGCCAATGGGATCTAGTATTACCACAAGCCGAGTTTTCTTACAACAACTCTGTCAGTCAGACGATAGGGAAATGTCTTTTTGAAGTGGTATATGAAAATCGACCCTTGAGTCCTCTAGACCTTCCACCATTACCAACTCATCGAGAATTCAGTGCAAATGCTGATGAGCGCGCTAAACAAATCAAGAAGCTCCATGACGATGTACGACAGAAGATATTGCGCCAGACTGCTCGGTATGAGGCCCAAGCCAACAAACATAGGAGGTCAACTATCTTCAACGTCGGTGATTTGGTATGGATTCACCTCAGGAAGGAACGATTTCCTCAGTCTCGTGGAAAGTTATCACCAAGAGCAGATGAATCGTTTAGAGTCTTGGAACGCATTAATGATAATGCTTACAAGATTGAGCTTCCGGGAGATTATGGAGTATCTGCCACCTTTAATGTTGCTGACTTGTCACCTTACCATGGAGAAGACGAAGAACCAATAAAAGATAGCATGGAGTCTCTTCCAACCTAGGGAGAATGATGCGGGAGCATCTTGGTTATAATAATAATATAGTTAATTGTTGAGTTATTATGTTGAATTAGTATAAGAATTGGTTAAAGATGTTATATTAAGCCTTGGAGTTAGTCCCACATTGCCTAACTCTCAAACGCTCCCCTCCCTCTTACTATTATAAATAAGTACTTGTACTCTTTTGTGACATAAGTTGAATGATATACACTTTCTTTCATATAAGCTTTGTGCTTATTGTCCTCTAGGCTCTCTTTAGAGTAAGAAATTAGTTTAATATCCTTGGCTTGGCCAACCAAGGTGGGTTATTTGGTTATTATCACCATAGTGGAGTTGTTAATCTCGCCAAGATTGGTGAAGCCAAACGACGTCCCGGCGTCATACAACACTCGTCTGACACGTGTACGTGCTATGTCCTTAAAAAAAAAAAATCTTTGGACACGCTTGACACTTCAAAATATCATCACATGTTCGCGTATCAAACTTTATTCTTAATTTATATATATTCTTAAAATGAGTTTAAAAATAATATATATTAATATTTCTTAAAACTAAAATTATCTTAGATACTTTATATAATTAAAAAAATATTAAAAATATTAATTTAAATTTAAATATAAATAAAATATCAAAATATTATTGAATTAAAAAAATTCATTATATTTTATATATATGGCATGTCTCATATCACATAAAAAATTAAAATTAGCGTGTTTAGCGTGTCTTGTTTCATGTCGTGTCAGTATTCATGTTTGGCAGCATAAAAATCACACATCTTATAGAAAGAGACTCATTAATTATCTCACCTAAAAGTTAGTTTCCCCTTCCCTTTAATTGTGGAAGAGATGCATAATCACTTTTTTCCCCTTAAAATACAAGTATTTCTCTAATAAGATTAACCAAACCCATCTTATATACAATAAACGTTAGAAGAATTTGGGCGAACAATTACTCCACCCACCAACCATAAAATTTGGCTAAGGCTACTTGTTAGTATTTTTAATGTTGTATAAAGTTTATATAAACAGGTTTTTTTTATTTAGATAAATATTAAAAATTTATTTTCTAAATGCGCACTTAATAAAAACTTCCTAATAATAATACACTTTTGCCATTTTACATGGAATATTCACAAAGTTCTAAAGAATACTACATCAGCATCAGTTTTAATTTATTCTAGCTATTAATATTAAAAAATATTAATCAAAATGTAATGTTAAATTATAAATTTAAAGGATTGAGAGTTAATCATTAAAAGTAATAGTTAAAATAAATTAAAATTAATGATTATCTATAATTTTCATTCAAAAAATAAAAAATACTAAAAAAAAGACATACACCATAATATAGTTATTGAATATAAACAAAACAATAGTAAATATATGACAAGAGGAGAGGGAAGGTAGAAAGAAAGAAGTGAGAAGAAAAATTGAAGGCGAAGAAGAGATGTAGTGAAGAGTGAAGACTCACAATAAATTAAACAAAGAGGGGTGGAGAAGAAAAGGAAAGAGTGGCCAGAAAAGTAGAGGGAGAAAGACATAGTAAAAAGAGGAGAAAGGAAGAAAAGAAAGAAAAGGGAGTGGGAAAGGGTTGAAGGGAGTGGGAAAGGATAGGGATGTTCACATGTAGGGTTGATTTGGGTTTTGGGTGAAATAAGAACTGAATCAATTAAAATTAAAATGTTATTAGTTCAATTTTTAAATTTTTTGTGTTTGGATCCGAATTGAACCAACCCGATTAAATGTGGGTTGGTTCGGTTCGGGTAGTCGGGTATCCGATAAAATATTAAATCCAAGAAAAATAAAAAATAAAAATTGAAAAAAATTGAGAAAACGCATGTTAACAAATAACCAATAAAATTAACTAGAAACAAGTTTTAAAAACAAATCTTTCACGAATTTATTAGGTTAGAATGAATAATTTACTAAAAAAGTATTTATATATTATCATATTATTTATTTTTAAAAATTAATATTAAGAAGAATTGGGTATACGGATTGGTTTGGATTCCACTCCTTCAGAATCAATACTCGAACCAATAGAGATTGAGTATAATCGGATCCGGTCTAATTTTATACCCGATTATCCATCAGATCTTGAACCAATTTAATTAGTTCGATTTAGGTTCAAGTGGGTAACTAGTTCTCGTTACCCTGAACACATGTAGGAAAGGGCCAATGCTATCTTAAAATGTGATTATCCAATTTTTTTTTTTTTACATATCCAATTAAATTTAGGTATGAAGATCTGATGATTTATTAAATAAATAATTTAAAATTTATTAATTACTTTTATTCATATAAAAATATATAATTAATTGTTTATATAGGTAAAATTCTTTTATATTAATAGCACATAAAAGTTTAATTCATAATTTATATGATAGATAATGAATTTAGGTATCTATGTATATAGAATTATAGATATGATTGAGAACTATTAGGATAAAACTCAATTTGGCCCCCAAAATTTGAATCGTAAATCAAAGTAGTGGTCATTGAAATTTAGAGTTATTCAAATTTCATTCTGAAATTTGAAATAAAAATGGCCCTGAAATTTAGAATTATTCAAATTTTATCCCGAAATTTAAAATTGTAAATCAAAATGGCCCTCAACCTCATTTTTGTTAACAAAATGCTGACATGTATTGTTAAATGACACAATATCACACTCTAAACGACATTCTTTTGTGATGCTGACCCACAAACAATATAAAACAATGTCATATGATATCCAAGACTAACTCAAAATAATACTCAACCCACCTCACACTTACTCTTATTGATCAAGAAAATAAATAACAAAGCACAACATTTTACCTTCTTTTTCTTCTTCTTTCTCTTCAACTCGCATTAAAACAGGAAAAACTCCATTAATGCATCTGCAGAGTGCTTGTCTTTTTATTTTAATTTTTGGGGGCCATTTTGATTTACGATTTCTAATTTCGGGGTGAAATTTGAATAACTATAAATTTTATGGGCCATTTATTTTGACTTACGATTTAAATTTAGTGAATTCAAATCAACTTTCTCTAGATGAGAGGGTAAGTTATTCCTTCTTACTTGGTTTCTCTTTATCTTCGTTCAATGTCTTATAAAATACCACCGCTGCATTTCTCCAATCATATATTAATTATTATAAATGAGTTTTTTATAATTCTTAAAAATATATCCTCTAAAGCACGGTCATATTCGCAAGCACTAACGAGGGTTGGTTTTAAATGGGAGGGGGGAATTGAGTTTCAGCTCACTACATACTCTTGGATGATGGATTTCTCTCTCTTTAAATGTGTGTGCAAATATTCAATAATCTCAGTCCAAGTTTCGATGATGGATTTTTATTTCAAAATTTCTTAACATTTTGTATGTTTAATAATAATATAATAGTGATATGCAAAAATAAAAGACGTTTGTAATTAGTCCATATGCATATGTCGACCTATATTGATTGTATTTATTAATTTGTACATATTAACAATAAAGGTAAATATATCTTAATTAGTTCATACACAGCATTATTAGTACGTACAATTAATTAGCCATATAAATATCACAACAGTAAATCTCATGTCGAGAAGCGGAATACAACTTCTATATGTAAATGGGTCTCGATCAATTCTTATTTCTTAACCAAAAGAGATAGATATTGTGAACTTGCAATAGGAATGGGACTTTATTGATTGCAAGGATTATATTACAGAAACTAGTAAAGTAATGACTGATAACAATGGCTAATGAAAATAAACCAAAGAAAATAAAGTAAATGACTAAGCTAACTATTATTGAATTGAAATAACTTAAATAACTTGAATAATTACAAGAATTGAAATGACATGAATGAAAGAAGGACATGAAAAAAAGAAGAAGACTGAAATTAAAATTAATAGAAAAGGAAATGATACTCCAAATTATGCTGCAGTTGCACTCCATTACTTCCATTGGTGTCTGAGGAGATTGAGGAAGAGTTTTGTGATAATGAGAAATATGAGAGTCATGCCTCAAATGCATAGATGCTCTCTATTTATAGGCATGATACTTAGCCTAGTTGTTGTGGATTCGCCTATGTCCGGAGTGGCTCCTTGGTCCTGAAGTTGCGGATCCACGTCGTTTGTTACCCTTGCAGCTGAAGGAAACTACCCACGTCCTGTAGCGATTACTCCAAAGATCGAGTTTATGCCATTCAACTCATCTAACCTTTTACCTAAATCGTTGTTAAGTACAAAAACCTTCATCCTCTTTGACACGTCGAGCTTCATTCCCACGACTATGTGACAAAGTCCATACTCTCGACTTCCATCTATTGGCCATATGCGTCGAGAAATTTTGGAAAGATTTCCTATTGGCTTCGAAGATCCCACGCTTGCTTCCCGAGTCGAACTTTTCACTTCGATCCAACAATGAGAAAAATGAGATCACTGGTGCTTTTAGCTCTTAATTATTTGGTTGTCTAATAGGTTTGATTTCTTTTCTTTTGTTTTTGTTAAGAGTAGCTGACAATAAGCTGAGAAAAAATGAATACCAAATCTCAGAAAATAAAATGAAGATAGCTTGAACAGCAAGAAAGCGTATAAGAGAATGTAAAACTGTGTTTATCTCATGAAGGGAATGTTATACATAAGAATAATGAATCTTCTACCTGTTTATAATGGTTGCTATAAACACAAAAACTGATTATAACAAAAATCCTAACAATCAATATAACAGAATTCGAAAAACCAACTCTTTACAATCTGCTATCTAACCAGCAGTTAGTGTCACTACTACTTATAGTAAAGTTTGTTATCAAACCGTCTTTATTCCTTGTTATACTTTATTCATGCAAAAGAAAATTGAAGCCTAGCACTCAACCATTAGTTCTCCTTTTAATGTTTTTGGAGTAATTAAATTAAATGAGCAATCTTGTTTCCAAGTTTAGGCATTGGGTTATTTCCACACAACTACATATATTTACGAAATTAGGGTCTTTTCATGCTGACACATTATCTACTACCTGTGGTCCAAATGTTCAAGAAGAGCTAGTTATGGTTAATAAGACATAGTTGCAAGCCTTAGGGTCCTTCATTCAAGAACACAACTACATGTATTTATGAACTTAGGTTGCTTGTGCTTATGTTCAAAATTACGTGGTTGTGGCTGTGCATCAGTTTTATTTTGTGTCAATGAATTAAGTATATGTCCTAACAAGTTTTATTATGTGGTTGGGTTTGTGTAAGAAACAGAGAAAAATAGTTGTTGGAAGTGGCATGCAAATAATCAGTATCCTTAGATTCTATAGCAATGATACTAATTTAGCTTCACATACATTTATGAGTTGGCAAAAACAATGGCAAAAATTGGCAAGTCATGAAGAGGATATATGGTGTAAATGGTTTATTTGATTGATAGAAGTCATTTATGGTTGTGATATGTTGCATGGTGAATTTATGATAATCAAGTGTTATTGATGCATATAATGGAGCTAGTATTGAATAAGGCTCAACTTGGTAACATATGATGATTGGAATAAATAAGTGATCTCTTGATTCTTGATTTGTATTGCGGGAATGTAATGTGTCCTGTGCATGAACATTGCAACGGCCAATGGAGCCAAGGAGCATGAATTGTCAATGTTTTTAGCATGCAGTTATAGGTATTATTTTATTCGGATTATGCTAGGTGTATACCAAAATCATCCACTAAAATCGATCACTATGTATAATACTCATTGAAATATAAAATACATGTGTAGTTTAGTTCATTTTTAGTAGGTAGTTTATATTTTAATGTATATTATACATTGGTGACTGATTTTGGTGTGCAAATAGAATTATTGATTTTCTTCATGTGGCTTTGGCAAGCATGTCATGGTAGAGTATTATTAGATTAAAGTTGTGTGACTTGTTAGGTGATTTCTGATGTGTTATGTTTTATTAAAGCTGTTAGATTATTGTGTTTTATTCAGGATGGCAATGTAAGAGGGAATAATAGATCATAAATGTTTGAATTTTGCTCCATGTTATATATATCTGGTCGAGCATGTACAAACGATTTTAAAAAATATATTTATGAAGTATTTTTTTAGCTGAATTATTTGGATAATAGATAATTAGAATTTAGCTGTTGAGTATTTGGAAAACTCTATACTTAGTAGGAACTCACCTGCAACTAAAAAATTGTTGCTTATATCTGTATCCTTTTATTTTAGGAAGAATATAATCTGTATAATAAACTAATATTTGTTGAGGAAAAATTGTAGCTTTATTGTACTCACAAATCATATTTTTTTATAGTAGGGAATGGATCATGAGAGCGAGATTTCATCTCCTTTGGAGCAAACAATAAAGAAATGTGACGATATGTTTTCAAATATTTTGTTTATAGGTTGTGACTTTTAGTTTCACATATAGAATTATAAAAGTCTGGTTATATTTGATGTTTTTGTTTATAGTTTATGATATTTTGTTATTGATAGTTTAATGAAAATAGTTTTAAGTTTATTTAATGCGTTGTGAAGTACTTGAAGGATATAAGGAAAAATAGTTTAGATATAGCTAAACAGGTTTGATAATTTTATTATTGATAAACTGTGGAGAGTACAAAGGCTTTGAGATGGTTTGAGTGCTGTGTTAGTTGTGTTAATAATTTAGTTGATTATAATGAGTGATTGTTGCTTATTTATTATAGGCTTTACAACTTGGTTTCTAGAAAGCAGTATAATAGATTTTTCTACATAAATATCTTAAATATTTATTTTAGATATTTCTATATATATTTTAGATATTTTTAATTATTGATTTATTTATCTAGTTTCTAGAATTTTTTATGATAATTATTTAATTATTAATCCATGATCATGAGAATTATTATAGATATTTCTACAAATGTGTAGCATAGTTCATGAAATTTTAAACTAAAACGGTTTAACATAATGAAAATGCACTTTTAACAATCATTTTAAACAAAAAATATTTATGATTTTAACCCATAAAATGGAGGTCTCAAATCTTGTTTAGACAATTAAAAATGCCGTATTAATTAGTAGTTAAAACTATCAAATTAAATAAGAAAAAACAACCATTTTAACTCAATAAATTTAGCAATTTCAATTGTCATTTCAAACTATTAAAATATCATTTTAAATCAATAGAAAATATCATTTTAAAAAAACACCATTTTTAACCAGAAAATTGGGGAGATTATTGAGTAATTGACGTTATATGCCAAATAACACTTAGAATTATGACGGTTCTTTTGACTCATGTTCAAGGTTATAATGGCGGTCGAAATCACCAACAAGAAAAAAATGGTGGTTTTATACCTATACTATTATATTTTTTTTTTTTTTACTAAAATGTTTATACTTCTCTCTTAAAAAAAACTTTACCTAATTAAGTCTAAATAAAATCTATATAAAATATATATTTAATACATGGTAATAAATAGTGGTTGCAAGAATTAATTTGCAATCCGTGATCAATGAACAAATGTAGTATAAAAGATATTTTCTTAAAATAAGATAAAATTATATAGATTGACCATACAGCAGATTGAAAATAATTATTGCAATTTAAACAACAATAATAATATTACTATGTTTGTCTTGCTAAAAAAAAGGTAATATTAGTCAAATAATAATAAGGATTTCACATAACAAAATCGTATTAGAAATTAAAATTATTTATAGTAGTATATATAATCAATGCAAATTTGCAGTAGACAAATAATCAAATTTATTTATAATAGTATAATAAAAAATTGTGAAATATTTGTACGGAATGTACCTTCGAGGGGTTTGGAACTACCGGCGTAACCGGTGGTGCCAAGACGGAAGGTTGGAGGTTTATGTGAGAGGTAGGTATGCGTTAATAGAGCTTCGCCAAATAAGGATTTGGGAGTTCTCCTAACACATGTAATGGGGTAGGGTTTAGAAGACGTACCTGAGAGAGGAGTGGATCCTCTCTTTATATACCCGTAGTGCTCCGCGTTATTTTGGGAGTAAATCTGTGAGGAATCAGTGCCAAATATGGCTCGATTCTCTCCATGTTTAGTGAGATTGCGTGTGACAAATCCATATCAGATCATGATTAATGATATCTCGATCTTTCATGAATTTATTGAGTAAGGCCTTGGGCCGTATGGCATTGGGCCGAATTTACCGAACTAGGGGCTCTATGCGTGCGCCTTAGGGATTTGGGCCGTTTAGGCCCAATATCCGGAACAGTTGCCCCGAACTCACGAGGGCCGACGTTTCCGACGTTCCGGGCTTCGTGAGTTGTCAGAATGCCCCGAAGGTCGCGTCGCCGTGACGTCGGGTTGTGAAAGCTTCTTCCGGAAGCTTCTGAAGGGGAGGCGTCAGTTGGATTTGATGGCTGATGTCATTTATTGGAGAACGTGGGAGAGAGAGAGTGGGAGTAAACCCTTCCGTTTTCGTGCTTTTGATGATGAGAATTAAATCCGTTTTGGGATTTTACCAAAATATCCTTGATTTTATAGGGGAGTTGGAGGAAAGGAAGCAGTTTTTCCCTTTCTGCCCCTTTTTTAATTTTCGAATTCAAAGAAGGGGAAAAATAGTTTCCTAACCTTTGGTTTTTTACTTTTATCATTCTCCTCCTTCTCTTCTCTAGTAAGCTTCTTCTTCGTTCTTTGTTTTTTTGGCTTCCTGCGGTTTTCAGTTCGAAGGTCTTCGGTTTCGTGTGATTATCTGCATTTCCTGGTAACCTTCTCTTCCCTTGCATTTTTCATTTTGAGTTTTCCAGTTTCTTCCTGTTATTGGGGTAGTTTTTGGTATAGAGCGGGTGTTCTCGGCTGTCTTTCATTTCTGATGGGGCTGGTGAGCCCATTAATCGGCTGTGGCTGGTGGTTTTGTCCACCGTATTTTAAACCTTTTTTAAATCTTTACCCTCGGCCTTATCTCTGGTGCTCCCTTTTCCCTTTGTCGATTAGGTGGAAGATGGCTGAGAATCGCCCTGAGGTCCGAGATGCGACGGCGGCGGCGGCGGGTCGTATTCCGCACGAGCTGCCGTCTATCTATCGGTGGGTTTCGAATGACGTGCTCGGAGCACCGACGATCCTCGACCAAAGATATTTGGACGAGTTGAAGGCGACCGGGGTTCTATTCGGAGGGGGTGGTCTAGAACAAAGGTACCGAGTGGAGGCTGCCCGTCGTGGTGAGAGGGTTTGCTATCTAAACCTTGATCACCCGATCGTCCCCCATTGGTTGTGGGTGAACGAGGTGATGTTCACCGACTTCGGGGTGAGGGTTCCTTTTACTGATTTTCAGCAGCGGTTGCTTAACCGGGCTTCCGTGGCTCCCTCTCAACTCCACCCCAATGCTTGGTCCTCGATTCGTTGTTTCGAATTGGTGACCGAGTTTCTTCAGCTGCCTCAGGAACCTGAAGTTTTCTTGTGCCTTTTCAAATTCTATTCTTCCAATACTTCTGGTCGGACGAAGAAGGGGTATATGTCCGTCCGACCGACGAAGAATCGGAAGATCTTTACGCTGTATGAGGATTCCTTCCACGTCTTCAAAGGTCGGTACTTCAAGATTTTTGCTGTTGGGAATCACCGTCCCTTCTGGCTGAGCTTGGAGGGAGATGGCTTGTTTCCTCCTTATTGGAGTGATCAAGCC
>JASCZI010151193.1:15391-27831 GCA_036250425.1 Stylosanthes scabra
CAAATTGATAAAAAAAAAAATCAAATGAATGATTATCTAAAGATGTATAAATTGATTATGTATAGGGCCGTCAAAACGAATCGAACTTATCGAACCAACTCAACCAGTTATTAACAGACGTACTTTACCCAGAAAGATTAGGTGCGTTAAAAACGTGAGCTAAACGGATAAGTTTGATTAATCCGGAGAAAATGTCCAGTTAAACACGACATCTCGTAGGCTAACTTTTTAGCCAATTTAAATATTTTAAAATATTTTTACCGTTTTGTGTAAAAATTTTTTAGAGTTTAAAATAAGAGTTTAATTTTTCGAGAATAAATAAAAAACATTATAACCTGTTTAACCCGTCGGGTTAGCTATGAACGATCCAGGTTAAAAAAGTTGTATTTCGTGAATAAAGCGGGTTTGAACAGTAGACCTAAATTAAATGGGTCGTGTTAATTTGTTTTATCGACAACTTTAATTATGTTCTTTAAAGTAAATTACTATACAACATAATATTATTAGCATATTCCTGTAAAAGAACATATAAATAGTTTTTAAAAAAAAAACAAAAGAACAAAACACGTCATTTTAAATTAATATTAATAATAATATTAATGATGTAAATTATTAAAATAATATTTGTAATTTAATTGAAATATAGTATTATTAGAATAAAACGTTGTAAGATTTGATATTAATTACTGATAATTTATTAATTGATTTGATCGATTAATTTTATAATATTTATGTTAATTAGTTAATTGATTTCATTTAATGATTTAAGAAAAGTAAATCAGAAAACACTCTCAGGAATTGGTTATGTCAGCGCTCTATCGTTAAATGTATAAATTCGATTTTAATATTATATAATAAATAATACATAGATAGATAGTAGACAATAGATTTAATTAGTTAAAGTTGACATTATGAAAAGGCCTACAACCAAGATACTATCCGATAATAAGATGTGCAAAGTGATCCTTCTTATGGTTGAAATTAGATTTGGTCGTCAATGATCTGTAGCTCATACAGCATTACCCCATTTACTTAATAAGAACTTAATAAGAAGTTTCAAGTTCGAACCTTTCCTTAGGGTATAAAATTTTTTTTTTTGGTCTTAAAATTCAAAGTGCTTTATTTTGTATTTTCTTACTATATTTAAAATAAAAAATTCATCTGATATGTGGTCATTAAAAAAAATTTTAAATTCGTAGCCAAACCATGCGATGCAAATTTGTATATCAATTAAAGAAGAAAAATTTTGTAAAAAAAAATTATAAGGTCGAGGAGATAGAAAAAAAGAAAGGAATAATGAAATGCTTATTAAATATTAAAATGTCATTAATGGTTTAAATAAATTATAACTTTATTAATTAGCTAGAATAAATAGTAGAAGATTTGATATTAATGAGTGACATTAATTGTTTTGATTTAATGATTTAAAAAAAATATATCTGGGAAACACTTTTAGAAGCGTGCCATGTCAGTGCTCCATCATTAAGTACATAAACTCAATTTTAATATTATATAATATAATAGATCTCCCTAACGGTTCTTTATACTAATTTTCCCAAAAAAATATTTACCTATCCGTATATATTAGTGGGATTTTTCCAAATTAATTAAGAACTCATATCATGTGGATAAAAAACCATTTTGACTTTTAAATTATCTCTTATTCTCATTTAATTACTATTTAATTTACTTATTATAAATATCAATTAAGTTTATTGTAATTCGATGAAAATTTCTCTACATTAAATCAACTAATTTATATATTATATATATTTAAATGTTGCTAATTCAAAAATATTAACTACTACTAAAAAACTGTTTAGACATGACAATATATTATTATCGGTTTTGCTAGGTGTACACATAAACACATAAATATTTCTCACTTAAGGGAGTAATTAATTAGGATGTGTTTGTGTGTTTTATGTGTACACCAATATTAATAGTAGTACTATATACTTTTAAAAACAACGTTAAAATTACGTTATTAATAACCCTTATATAATTAATCACCTGTATAATTTGAAATAATGTAATACTTATTAATACAAAAATTCAAATGATTTAATACTTTTTTTTTATTATACACCCCTATCATTACGAGACATAATTTTAAAACAAACTCGTATCATGGTAATAATATTTGCAAATAATTTATTGACTTCATTAAAAAATTATTTGCTACCATTATTTCTATCAAATAAAATATTCACAAATAATTGTCTTTTACAAAAAATTGAATATAATTCAAGTTATTATATTTTAAACATAATTTTATAATAATATTTTAATAAATTATAGTGGTTTGTAAAATTATATATTACAAGTATGTAATAATATTATTATGCTACATGTACACCCAAGGTTCTGAAAACGGAATTGGACTGGCCGGTTGAACCAGTTGGACCATGAACTGGGGCCAAGTCCGGTCCGGTTTAGTGTCTGAAACTGCAAATATAAGAACTTATGGAAAAACCGCCAAACCGGTCAAAACGCCGTTTTGAGCTTTAACCCCAAAAAAAGAAAAAAAAAATTTAGACAAGAGGCAGTGCTTCACTCTTCTTCACTTCTTCATTCTTCTGAGTCTTCTCCCTCAAAGCCAGAAACCCTAGCCGTTACACCGCCGCCCACCACCGTCCTTACACCCTTGCCTCCAACGCCTCCTCTCAAGGGTCCAGCTGCCACCCTCTCGCACCAAGATTCCTTCACTTCTGCCGTCCCCGTTTGAGTATCTTTTTCAAAGACTCAAACGACGGCCACTTCTCGCTCCGACGTCACCATGCTCTGTCTTCTGTGATTTCTGGTGTACATTCTATCTCCGCCGTCGCTTCCTCTGAAGAGATACTGCTGCTTTGCATCCTTGTCTGAGCACCTACACCTTCATTTCCAATTGGCATTAGGCCACAAATGGAACGTGTTGATTAATTGGGTGATCAACGTGTTTGAAGCTTGATTCTTTCACTCCTTCACATGTTGTCACATTGGGAGAGATGCATATTTTTTAATCTGAATTGGTCCACCATTCTTATTTGATTTGATGTTAACGCATCGTCTAGCATTGAATTTGCATGTACCCGTTTTTGAAGCTAACACGAGTTCCTCACTCTTCACTTTCCTATTGCTCTTTTCTCTTAGACCATTGTTCATCCCATAATAAATCTCTTGGGTTTCTCAGTACCCTCCATGCTCATTTCATCAAATTGGGCCTTAACTCGTATACATATCTGGGTAATCGCTGTCTTGATTTGTACTGTGAGTTTGGACAATTCAATGATGCCTTCAAGGTGTTTGAGGAAATTACTTATAAGAATTTGATATCATGGAACGTTTGCTTGAAAGGGTTTCTCAAAAGTGGCCACCTTGGGAAGGTGTGCCACCTGTTTGATGTAATGCCTATTAGAGATGTTGTTAGTTGGAACTCGTTGATTTCGGGTTTTGCACAAAACGGTTATAGTTGTCAAGCTTTTGAGCTTTTTGTTGAGATGCAGCGTGCTGGTGTGAGGCCAAGTGGGTTCACTTTCTCAATAATGACAACAATCGTCTCAAGTCCCTGTCATGCTAAGCAGGTCCACAGTAAGATGATCAGGAGTGGAATAGATTTTTCCAATGTAGTGCTTGCGAACTCGATGATAGCTATGTATGGGAGACTTGGTCTTGTTGATTATTGCTTCGGTGTGATTTTGACTATGGAGAACTTTGATATTATATCTTGGAACTCTTTGATATGGGCCTGTTATAGAGCTGGATATCCTGAGTTGTCTCTTGAGCAGTTTCATCATATGAGGGCTATGGAATTTTTACCTGACGAGTTTACATGTTCAATATTGATGAGTGTCTGTTCTAACTTGCAGGATTTGGGGAGGGGTAAGCAAGTTTTCACCCTCTGTTTCAAGTTGGGATTTGTTTCTAATAGCACTGTTTCAAGCACTGCTATCGCCCTGTTTTCCAAGTGCAACAGATTGGAGGACTCTATCCAGCTCTTCAAAGAACAAGATCTATGGGATTCAGTTCTATGCAATTCCATGATTTTTAGCTACACTAAACACAACTTAGTCGAAGATGCTTTTCAACTCTTTATGATGACTCTGAGGAAGAATATCAGACCTACAGAATACATGGTCAGTTGTCTTCTGAGTTCAGTTTCAATTTTCATGCCAGTAGAAGTAGGTAATCAAATCCATTCTATGGTTCCTAAATTGGGTTTTGAGTCAGAAGTAGTTGTTGCCAGTTCTCTTGTTCATATGTATTTAAAATTTGGATTTATTGATGATGCCTTGAACATCTTCAATGAAATGAAAATAAAGGATTTGGTGTCGTGGAACACCATAATGATGGGAATGACTTACAATGGGAAAGTGCCTGTGAGCATGAAGCTCTTTAAGGAGTTTATCAGAGAACCTATTCCACCAGATAGAATTACACTTGCTGCAGTTCTTCGAGCATGCAACTATGGGAGTTTGGTTGATCAAGCAATTAAAATACTATTTTCAATGGAGAAGGAATTTGGTGTAAAACCAGGGGAAGAACACTATGCTTATGTTGTGGATTTGTTGAGTCAAGCTGGTATGATAAAAGAAGCGATAGACATTATTGAAACAATGCAATGTAAAGCCACCTCCAACATTTGGAGATCGGTTCTTTCTGCATGCGTAATCCATGAAGACTTGCGTGTTATTGAAAGAGTTGCAGAGAGAATAACAGAAAGTGAACCGCATACGTTGTTACCGTATTTGGTGTTAGCTCAGGCATATCAGTTGAGGGGAAAATGGGAGAGCTCAGTTCGAGCTAGGAAGGCTGTTGAACAAAGAGTTTCTAAAGAGTTCATTGGATACAGTTGTGTAGGGATAAAAAATCAGGTATACTTATTTGCATCAAATCAATTACAGCATTATGGTGGCAGGGATCTGTATTTGGTGTTGAATTTACTGCTCTGGGAGATTGAGAATGAAGGGCGTGCCTAGAAAATGGGTAGACAAAAAGGAAGATGTAACAAATGGATGAAATTTTGCTGCAGCCCTTTTGAAGAAAATTGGACTTGGATTTGGAAGTTAGTTGTAAACTACAACACCTAACTTTTACTCTTGTTCATCACCATTTCTGAATAGGCCATATGCAGCACTCAGTGACTTATTGCAATAACTCATCAGCTTGCCATTTCTGATTCCTGCCGCTCGAGTCTACAAAGCTGAGACAGCACTATTGCAGTTGCGGCACTATTTGGTCAATAATGATGACGATAACCAGGTAATTAATTACTTTACCAAATAATTATCAGTAGAGTCAAAAAAATAATCAAAGGCTTTCTTAGGTGCTGTTAATTTGGTTTTTATCTCTTAGGATACACGGAATGGGACCATGACAATGAAACAGAAGAGATCCATGAATCAGGTTGCAATGATTCTCTCGTTACCAACTTAGTTAATTGCATTCGTGGCTGTCTAATGGCTAGCTGACATTGCACTAAAGATGGACTAAATTGAATCATCTACATCTATAAAATTTAGTACATTGAGAGACCAAATTAAGTCCCTTAAAAGATTATGCATAAAGATTATGTTAACTAGATTGGTGACAGAAAGATCATCTTGATTCATGGTTATAAAACTCTTATGAGTCTTCTCTCTTTAAAAGAGACTTGTGATAACTTCTATTTTTTTCATACATGTGTAAAAAATAGTTTTTTGTGTTGATGCAAGAATATATTTAATTAGATACAAGAGCTTTTTACGTTTATACCAAGTAGAATGGATTACGTGTAGAGAGTAACAAGCAATTATTACAAGTATTTAATTCCAAGAAGCTACAATCAAATTGAGTTCTTAATTAAAAACTTGATAATACTCATTGAACACAATAGGGTTAAAAAGAATAAATGAATCTTAATATTCCAACAAATAATAAATGTATATTATATGAATCATAACAAATATCAAATGAACGAAAGAATTCATGACCTCACCAATAACTTATGATTGCCTAACAAACTTTGTATTCTCTAAAACAAAAGAGAACTAATTAGTTTTACTTTTTATTTACATGGAATCTGTACCTAATAAACCAGAGTCTGAGCCTAACACTTTAAGATCGCTTCTTATCATAACTATTAGGTGATGGAGATTGAGGACTCTTTGAAGAAGGTGAGGGTTCTCCTTCCGCCGGAAAATCGGATAGCAAAGCCAGCATCCGGCGAACGCTCACAGACCGTGCAGGTTTGAAGCTGTGAGTTCTCTTGATGTTCTTGGAGAAGAGATTTGATGAATTTGAAAGGATAAGGTACACCAAAGCTTGTACCACGAAGAACACTGCCACCTTCAACAACATGTCACCTAAGTTGCTCTCCATCTTCTGTAAATCTCGTACTAACACAAATAATATAGCACCCTTTGATGATTGTTTAATGAATCTTTTGCTGTAGTGAGAAAGAACACAAGAAGAACTGATGAATACAATGAATGAATCTATGTAGAAAGCAGAGCATGCAAACGTCCTTATAAAGGTTTTATGTGATGCGTGGAAGAACATATTGGACCAAGATTTGGATTTTGGAAAAGTAAATCAATAGTTTGACCTGTTAACACGTTGAAAATGTGGGAATGGAGGTGGAAATTTCATTGTTATCCAGAAACATTTAACGAATACGTGGCAAGGGAATGGTGGTCATTAAAGTACATTATTTTGAAGTGTATTTTATTTATGAAAATCCCGATTAAGAAGATCGTTGCTTGTATGACCCAAATAGAAGTTAGCCTGAAGTTTCGTTAATGAAACGTAATGACTTGACTTGATCAATTTGGGCCTCTCAATAGAGGAGATGACTCATCAGCTTGATCTAGATTCCTAATTGGATGTAATTTAATTACCTGCTGATTATTAAATTATTATTAAATTGGTTTGTGAGTTTGTCCTATAAGCAACCAAACTTGTTTACATACTGGATGACAACAACGGACAAAATTTGACGAATTCCGCTTTTGTGATAATAGGTGCAACAAAAATCTAGGGTTCTACGAAATCTCCAAAGGGTAGTAAATTGAGCATATGATTATTGTTACGACCGGCCCAATAAGACCCAATCCAATAATCAACGATCAACTTACTTGGCCCATAGAGTCAAGGATCGAACCGAACTTACTTGGCCCATAGAGTCAAGGATCGAACCGAAAGAGGAAAGATTCGATATGATCATGAAGAGATCCTATCCGAATCTCAACCATCCCCTACTATATAAGCAGGGGGTAGCACCTCTTCAAGGTACGCGCTCTCTAACCCTTCTCCCCCCATATTTGACCTAGAGCTCCATAATCCTAATTCTGGATCTCTAGGCAATTCTTCACATACATCAATAACCTTCTTTAGATCCAGCTTTCGGACTCTTCCGAGTGCTTTCCTCAGAAGGGACATTCTCTCCTCTCATTCTCATAGTTTGCTATCTCACATGACTAAAGGTCCATTGAATCATTGTTGGGTACTCCTATACTTAACAATTATGAATAACAAGTAACAATACGTGGATTCTCATAAAATGTTTAACAAGAAGGGGCTTAAAAAATGCAGCATGACTATGATTCTATGAAGATTGTAAATGAACAAAAATATACATAAAAAATTTAAATATTTAGAATCAATGAAAGTACACATTAAATATTGGTAAATATCAGAGTACATTCTAAACAATCTTTGGAGGTACTTGGTTATTTTTAAATTTCCATATGCACTTTTGTTCACCTTAAATTATTTTGTATATTTTGGTCTATTTTTTTTATTAATTATTTTTAATTGGAATCAAGACACTCTGAAATGCATTTAAAAATAATGAGATTTTTTCTATAAAAATATATTAAGAAAGAGACTCGAACTCGAGACCTCTACTAAGAGTTTTTTAACTGATGCGATATTTTTTCAAAATTTATTATTAAAATATCACTCTTTCAAACTGTATTTAGAAATAATGGATTTTTTAAATAAAATTTTGGTAATAAGTTTTGGAAAGAATAACCCATCGATGAGAAAGCAAAATAATAAATTACTTTTCCAACGCAATCCAATTTTCAGCTTCTTTTTCATTAAACCGTGGACTACTAAATTGCTTTTGTTTTTGATTTGCTCTAAAATAAATTAAAAAAAAACCTTGCACCTATGTTTTAATTTTTTTGTTTTGCACATGCAAACTATTGTTTTTTAATGTAGAAAGCAAAAACCTAGAGCCCAAGAAGAAATGCCCATTTCATTTCAATTATTGGTAGCCCAAAATTAAGAACAATAATTATATCAACATCCTATCAAATCCTTTGATATTAAAAAAAAAACATTCATTACCCTAAACCCTAAACTTAGAGGCACCAACAAATCCTTCACCTGTTAAGATAATAAGATGTATAGAAGAACATGAGAAAGGGCACTATGTCAAATTGGTCATTAGAAATGGGGAGCTTTAGAATACGGGAATCTCAAGGATTAGATTTGTGGGTTTTAATTTGGGTTTGGGCTCTTTTTTGCGGTTAAAGAAAGAAAACCTCCTACCATAGACAACATAAAAAAATCTTGCCATGTTATATTAAAAAATGGGAAATTAAAAAAATTTAATTATTAAAAAAATTATTATACTAAAATTATTAAAAAATTAATTTTTATAATATTTAGAGAAAAAGTTAAATTATATTTGTAGAAATATAAATATATCTATAAGTTTTTTTCTTCTTATAAACCTAATTTCTTTTCAATTATTTATCATATTCAAATTTTTATTGACACTCAAATCTTTACAAATACATACTTATTTTAACTAATAACTAGTGTATTTGCTCGTGCGTTGCACGGAAAATTTAATTTAATTTAAATTAAAAATATTATTTAATATTATTAGTTATATATAAAATAATATATAACTTGTGTGTTGAAATAATAATGGATATTAAGAAGGTATGTATCTTTTTTATTTTTTATTTTTTATAAAAATATATTCATCGTTGTTCTGTATGTTCTTATCAACAACAATGCTATATAAATTATAATCAACATTAGGGAGCTCTTAGGGAGCCAATAATTAAATTATCATCTAAAATTTTTAAAAAAAATTATCATCAAAACACAATAAAAATGATCATCCACATAATATATGAATTATTATCCGTAACTCATCTATCATCACCATCAAGTGCATTGACTCCCAAAACTTTCTCTTTTATCACATATCTATGTTTAATATCCTGTCAAAATAGGTGAACCTATCGAGTAAGAACCGTTTACCCTTCTAAAACAGGCGACTTTTTCAAAAAGGATAACTACTTTTTTTGTCATTAAGGTTTTGAACCAAAATCAAATTGGTTCTAAACTTTTTTTTTTGACAAAATGATTCTTAAAGTTTTATTTATGTACAAAATTACAAAAATATCTCTCTATATATGCACACTATTAATTAGAAACCCTAATTTTTCATTTATTTTATTTCATTCACAGCAGCCTCCATCTTCTCCATTCTCCCTTCTCTGCATCTCCCTCTATCCTTCAGCCACCTCCAACCGCCACCGTAACCATCCATATCTTCGCCTACACTCTCCTTCACTAGCTCACGCCCTAATAATCTCTCTCGTTTCCCCTTCCTCTACCTCCAGTCAAACTGACACACTTCCTCCGTCTCCACCCATGTCCAGCATTGGCGTCATCCTACTTTACCTGCGTCAAGTAGCAGTATTACCCATCAGTCCGCCTCCAGTCAACTGCGCTTCTGCCTCCAGCCATTGTTATTCTTCTTTTTCTCTTCATATTTGTTATCTTATTTTTATTTTGAATCTGTAGATTTTGAAATCAGGATATTCATATATTCTTTTTTTAAACTTAAATCTGTATGATTTATATTTTAAATTTTGTAAATTTATTAAGTAAAAAAATTTTAAATTTGTTTGTTAGATTTAATATTTGATATATTTGATTTGATTTGATTATGTTTGTATCACAGATCTTTGATTGATGAATTTTTTTCTTTTGTTTTTTTAGAATTAATTTTCATTTTTTTTTCTTTTGAGATATTAATTTCTGTGAGATTTTTTTTGAGGATTTGTTGATTATATAGCTTGTTGTTATTTTTTTTTATCTTTTCCTATAATTTGGTTGTTGTCATTGTGATTGTTTATTGATTGTTTTTTTTTAAACTCTTTTACTCCTTAATTTTGAAATTTTTTGTGAGTTTTAATCTTATCAAAGGATAAAATAACTGTTTTGGTGAATTGTGTTTCTAGAAAAGATCTCATTTACGAATTATGTATATTAAAAATTAATTTATAACAAATAATACTTAAAAAGAACAATAACATACGAAGGGCAAAATCGTCAAAAAACATTTTAAACAAAAAAAAAATCTTAAAAAAATTTATTTTGACAAAAGAAGATTTGGGACCAATTTATTTTTAGCCCCGAACCTTAATGACCAAAAGAGTATTTATCCATTTCTAAAACAATTAGGCCCGTTAATAGAGATGTCAATGAGGCAGGTCGAGGTGGGTAATAAAATACTCATGCTCGTCGTGAACATTCATGTCCAACCCCATTATTATTAGCCTCATTATCTACGGGTATCTAAATTTTTTCTTCATACCTAAGCTTACGTATGTATATATTTACCCATATCAAAATCATAGTACATCCATGAAATTAAACAAATTAAAATAAAATAATTAATAATGTTCATAACATAATTAATTAAGATTGAGGAGTGAAGAAAGTTAGTTATAACATTCAAAACTTTTAAATCACTAAAATAACTATCGTATTATACATAAATTTCTAACAAATGAAATGAAATTACATTTATTAATATATAGGGTGGGGCAGGGCGATAATAGGGCGGGTCAACCATTACTCATACTCACCCCATACCTGAATCAAAATGAAGATGTATTACCAAAACCTACTCATACCCATTCAACCGTTGAAAAGACTCGTTCCATTCAAGATAGGATAGCTTGGGTTGGTCGGGGCATGCCAAATTGCCATCCCTATTGTTAAAAATATGGGCTAAATGGACTGAGCCTAATTAATCAGTGAAAATGACTTGTTATACTGGCTCGTTTATTTTTTAGATTTTAAAAAAAATAATCAATAACATTTCCTATATTTTTTTAATTAGTTTGGGGTTTTTGGAAGTGAGTAATGAGGTTGAAGATGATGAAAAAATAAGGATTTTGGGGGTTAAAAACACTTAAAATCGCGTGTTTTTACCTTGTCTAACGCATTTGCATAGATGCAGCCCTCCTTGCATCGATGCAGCTTGGCGTCATTCAGCTTGCATCGATGCAGAGGGTGTTGCATCGATGCAGATGCTCTTTTTTTGGCTAAAAACACCAAAATCCACTGTTTCTTGAACTGTTTGTCGTTCTTCTTCATTTCTTTCGTGTATATAACCATAAATCATCTTCAAAAACTTCAATCCTTTATTTCCAACATTGCAAAAGCTTCAATCTACCTCAAGATTGATCATTTACTTATCATTGAGTTATGAACACCTACAAAACAAGTTTAACGAGATATCTCCGATGCCCAAGTTAGTAAACTTATTATAATGAAATCTTAAAGCAATAAATATGAATGCAATCACATTTGAGAGACATCTAAGATACCAAGTTCATTACGGATATAAAAGAAATTTTCTTTGCATAAAGGTTTAGTGAAAATGTCGGCTAGTTGTTTACTAGTTTCAACAAATTCAATAACCACATCTCCTTTTTGAACATGATCACTTATGAAATGATGTCTAATCTCAATGTGTTTAGTCCTTGAATGTAAGATTGGATTCTTTGTTAAATTGATTGCACTAGTGTTATCACATTTTATAGGAATGTGATCAAGCATGAGTCCATAGTCCACAAGTTGTTGTTTCATCCAAAGAATTTGGGCGCAACAACTTCCCGCGGCTACATACTCGGCTTCGGCGGTAGACAAGGCTACACTTACTTGCTTTTTACTATGCCATGAAACTAAAGAGTTTCCCAAAACGTGGCATGTACCACTAGTACTTTTCCTATCCAATTTGCAACCCGCAAAATCGGAATCGGAATATCCTACAAGATCACATGTTGATCCTTTAGGATACCGCAATCCAACATTCAAAGTACTTATAAGATACTTCATAATCCTTTTCACCGCACTTAAGCAAGATTCCTTAGGATTAGCTTGGTATCTCGCACACATGCAAACACTACACATAATATCCGGCCTACTAGCCATTAAATAAAGTAGAGATCCGATCATACCTCGATATTTCTTCATATCTACTTCCTTACCTTTTTCATCCTTGTCAAGGTAGCATGAGGTGCTCAATGGTGTATCCATTCATTTGGCATTGTCCATTCCAAATCTTTTGAGCAACTCCTTGCAATATTTAGTTTGACTAACGAACGTACCTTCTTTCCCTTGTTTTATTTGTAAGCCAAGAAAGAAGTTGAGCT
>JASCZI010151193.1:27990-69289 GCA_036250425.1 Stylosanthes scabra
ACCTTTTCAATTAAAAACTTGCTCAAACGTTCATACCAAGCTCTAGGAGCTTATTTAAGACCGTAAAGAGCTTTCTTTAGTTTGAAAACGTGTTCGGGATATTCAAAATCCTCGAAACCGGGAGGTTGTTCCACGTAAACTTCTTCTTGAATAAAACCATTTAGAAAGGCACTTTTAATATCCATTTGATAAAGTTTAAATTCATAAGAAGATGCAAATGCAAGAAACATTCTAATAGCTTCTAATCTAGCTATCGGTGCATATGTTTCATCATAATCAATGCCTTCCTCTTGATTATAACATTTGGCTACTAATCAAGCTTTGTTTCTAACAATTGTACCATTTTCATCTAATTTATTTCTAAAAATCCATTTTGTACCAACAATTGTATGATTACTTGGCCTAGGCATCAATTCCCAAACGCCATTACGTTTATATTGGTTAAGCTCTTCTTGCATTGCCATAGTCCAATGTTCATCATCAATTGCGTTTTCAATAGATGAAGGTTCAAATTGAGAAACAAAAGCACTAAATGCAAATAAATTCTTAAAAGAGGATCTAGTTGTTACCCCTTTTGAGACATCACCAATGACGTTGCCGAGAGGATGATCTTTTGATGTACGTCAATCCTTTGGAAGTTCATTTGATTTTTTTGTTTCGATGACTCCTCTTGATCATCATTCTTTGTTCCACTTGAGGAATCTTCTTTCTCTTTTTCCTTGTTGTCTAAACTTAGTGAATTAAAATTATCTACAAATTCATCATCACAAATATTCTTTCTTGGAGAAAGAGGATTAGATTCATCAAAAATAACATGTATAGATTCTTCCATAGTCATTGTTCGTTTATTATAAACTCTATATGCTTTACTAGTTAATGAATAACCTAGGAAAATTCCTTCATCAGCCTTAGCATCAAACTTGCCTAGATTATCTTTACCATTATTGAGAATAAAACATTTACAACCAAAGACGTGTAGGTGGGATACATTTGGCTTTCTTCCCTTGTATAATTCGTACGGAGTTTTCTTAAGAATAGGTCTAATGAAAATCCTATTGATAACATAACACGCGGTACCAACCGCATCCGCCCAAAAATACTTAGGAATATTAGCCTCATTGAGCATAATTCTCGCCATTTCTTCTAAATGACGGTTTTTCCTTTCAACCACACCATTTTGTTGTGGTGTTCTAGGAGATGAAAAATTATGTTCAATGCCATTTTCTTCACAAAACTTTTCAAAAAGATCATTTTCAAACTCACAACCATGGTCACTTCTAACAGAAGAAATGTTTATATTTTTTTCATTTTGTATTACTTTGGCAAAACGTTTGAATGCTCGAAATGTGTCACTTTTGTTAGCTAAAAACAAAGTCCATGTATATCAAGAGTAATCGTCCACGATAACCAAAGCATAGTAATTACCACCAAAGCTCATAGTCCTAGTAGGACCAAATAAATCCATGTGCAAAAGTTGTAATGGCCTAGTAGTTGAAACAACGTTTTTCGGTTTAAAAGAGGCCTTTACTTGTTTACCCTTTTGACATGCGTCACAAAGGACGTCTTTTTTGAAACGTAGCTTTGGTAAACCAATTACAAGCTCTTTAGAAACCAACCTATTAAGGTGGTCCATGTTAGCGTGAGCAACTCTACGATGCCATAACCAAGTCTCATCATGTTTGCTAACAAGGAATTTCACATCATTTGAAGAAATTCCATCTAAACTAATGATGTAAGTATTGCCAAAGCATTGTCCAACTATCACAACTTGATTAGTGTCTAGCATTTTTACAACACAACCTTTTGAATCAAAAGTGACTAAGTTTCCTTTGTCACATATTTGGCTAACACTCATCAAGTTATGTTTTAAACCTTTGACAAGAATTACATTTTCTAAAGATGAATCACTACTCTTACCAACATTTCCAATGCCAATCACTTTACCCTTTGAGTTGTCTCCATAAACGACATTTCCTCCATCCATGGCTTGATAGTTGATTAGCGTTGATTCATCAACCGTCATAAGCTTGGAGCATCCACTATCCACGTACCATTTCAATTTTCTTGCTCCCAAGCATTCCTTTTCGACGTTGGGCACTAAGCAAAGATTTACTTCTTCTTCGTTGTCGGAGTCATCTTCATTCTCCCATGACATGTATGCCTTTTGCTTCTTTTTGAACTTCTTTTTTTTTTCTCCCCTTTTTGCATCTTTGGACAATTTGGTTTGATATGCCCAATTTCACCACATTCATAGCATTTAGGAGATTTCTTTTTGCCTTTGTAATTGAAGTTCTTCTTCTTTGCAAATTTATTGAATTGCTTCATTATAAGTGCAAAGTCTTGATCTTCTTCTCCTTCATTGTTATCATCACTTTCTTCTTCATGTGATGAAGCCTTAAGAGCAAGCCTTTTCTTTTTGGGTTCACCATATTGAGAATCAAGTATAGTCATTTCATAAGTTAGAAGGTTACCTCTTAGTTGATCAAATGTGAGAGTGCCACTTTGATATGCAACTCCTTCTTGAATTGCACTTACTTTTGAAATCCATTTGGAGCTTAAACTTCGAAGTGTTTTGGAATATGCAAATCCTTCTTGAATTGCACTTACTTTGATATGTCACACTCGAGAATTTTCTTTCAAAGCATGTTCAAGCCATTAAAGATTTTGGAATAACTTTCAAGGGCTTCTTCAATCCTTTCTTCTTCCTTCATTTTATAATTTTCATATTCATGAACTAATTGACTAACCTTTGATTCTTTCACATGGTTAGTACCTTCATATGTGACTTCAAGCTTGTCCCATATTTTTTTTGCGGTATCGCAAGTAGAGATCTTCATGTAGTCATTTTCATTGAGTGCACAATGAATGAAGTTGATGGCTATGTCGTTGAGAGAAATCTTCTTCCAATTATCATCATTGTACTCACTTTCGAGTTTTGGAATTTCGATCTCGGTTGAGACCTCTCCAACTTTGGTTGTGCTCTTTTTCATTGGAACATGGTTGCCTTGTTCGACAACTTTTCAAATTCTCACATCTTGTGCACGAATCCATATCTTCATTTTGTTTTTCCAATAGGAATAGTTAGTTCCATTGAAAAGAGGTGGACGTGTTGTGGAGAGTCCTTCATTGTTGTTGTTGTTGAAGCTTGTGCTTGCCATTTGATCGTTCCTCTTAAACTGTTAAGTCTTATCTAAGAGTATAGCTCTTGATACCAATTGAAAGTCAATAAGCACAACACTCAAGAGGGGGGGGGGTGAATTGAGTGTTTATACAACACTGATAAATTTTTGCGGAAATGTAAATAACTTTGAATTTAAACAACTCAAGAGTTTTGCTTAGTATGTTTCCAACAGCGTAAGTTGATTCTTACGTGCTTATAAGGATCTTTTACTTTGCAAATACACTTGTAAAATATAAATGATTTAATTATAAAAGATGAAGGATAGAAATACGATACACAAATTTATAGTGGTTCGGCGTAACTCTTTCCTACGTCCACTTCTTTCTCAATCGCTATTGAGAAGTTCCACTATCACCAAGCTTCAAGGTGCTTGATAAACCGTTTACAACTTTGAGCTTTAGATCCTAACACCTCACGACGTTACAATAAACCACTCCACTCGAAGTAATCACAACTTCAAGAATTTCCTTCAGTGTTTATCTTAATCGACTCTAGTGTTTAATCTCTCAACTCAAACAATAAGAGAACCAATCTCTTATTTTACAATTTGGAACAAAGGAAATTTTGGTAACTCACAAGAAGAGTGTATGAATTACAATATGAAACTCTATGAACCAAAATGTGAAATATCTCTCAAACTGTGAATAAAACACTTTTGAAAATAGCTAGAAATTGATGTATATGAATAATATTGATTAGAATTGATGTTGTGTATCAAACTATGCTTCAAACCATCTATATATAGCATTCTAAAGTGATTAGAACGTTATATGGCAGGTGGAGTGGAGCCATTTTGTCAAAACTAGCCGTTTGGAGCGTTTTCAGCACTTCTGCATCGATGCAACCACTTCTGCATCGATGCAAATATAGCCGTTGAGCCAAATTTTTGAATTTTTGGCTCCCTGCATCGATGCAAGTTGGCGCCGATGGCTCTGCATCGATGCAGATGGTGTAAAAAGTCATAAAATGGCGTTTTAACCATCTTACGAGGGTTTCTAACATGTAATAATTCATTTTTAAGATCATATATCATTTAAAAATATTTTAGAATATTTCTTTATAAAACACTTTTGTATATAAAAACTCATTTTGAAATATATATATGATAATTTGAAAGTGTGTGTGTGAGAGACATATTTATTTTTTATTCTTAACAAGATATTACCTAAATCCTAAGACTTCTAAATCTTCTTCATGATTGCGGACTTTGTTTATCTTGTTGTTGTTGCTTTGCTTTCGAAATCGTTTCTTGAATTCTTCAATTGTTGTCCTCAAATCTGTAATGATTGTCATTCATCAAAACCTTAAACATACAAGCCTTGCATGCATATTGTAACATGGTTTACAAGGGGTAGTGAGATAGGGCAGGAGTGAGGGATGTAACATCCCAATTTTCGGTACTGTCGACATTACCTACGATCGAGATGCCACATTTCCTAACCTAAAAATTTCTAAACTCTAAACCATATCATTTACATATAAGCTTGTCGGAATAAAACATTATCGTATCAAACATATAACGGCAAGCAATTCAAAGCGACTCCTTCATCGATAATGAAGAAATCCCAAGTTAATATATATATAATAACATCCTTACAGATTCAAGATACCAAACTGTAGCCATAAAATTTTGGCCTGACCTTATAGCGGTATCCTAAGCTAGGACACAAGACTAAAACAAAAAGAAAACAACAGCAACATCCTAAGCCTCTATTGCGTTAACAAGACGAGGCACTCTAAAGACTCGGACCCGACGATGGCAGTTGCCAAACTCCAGAAAAATTATAACTGGAAGCGTGATGACCGTCAGACTGTCAATCTGATTCCTCGGGCGAATCTGGTACAGAAGCCTGACTACTACGGAGAGATGAATATTCCGGATGTTGCTCCAAATCATCGGTAAAATGTAGATAATCCTCAGTAGCATCTATATCCATAGACAGGGAAGAAGAGGCAGGAATCTCTTCTTCGGAATCTTCCTCTTCCTTCGAGTCTTCCTCGCTAGTCTCCTCCTTCTTAACAGATGGCTTCATCCCTCCAATCTCCTTTTCCTCCTCGTTCCCTTCGCACATCCAACCTTCGGATGGCGGAGTAATTTCCCAACTCTTAAACTTCCTCAGCGCCTTACTAGCCTCCCTACGATGAGATGAACTAGTTTCCTCGGTAGATGAAGACGAAATAGACGTTGAGTTGACGACATTCTTTCGGAGAATAATGTAGTGTTGGACGTCTAGGAGAACAAGACCTTCGGGTAGATGACTTCTCATCTTTGGAAGAGCTGAGAGGTTGATCTGCCATCAGCGCCTCGATCAGGATCTCGTACGGACGGTCGGGATCAAACCTAACACTATGAAGTGGATTTGAGGATGAACAAAAGATTCATCACCAAAGTAATAGCACCTGATCTTGAAGGTTCCTAGCTCCGCATCGGCTTTCATGTCGAAATCCTCGAACTTCTCGCGTTCCTCGTACTCGTAGTAGATGACGCCACTTCCGATCTACGTGTGGGGTAAAAAAAAGAAGACGGGGGTGAGAACCTATCGTTCCCAGTCGACACCTAGGTCACTAGTCTATCCTATGAGCTCACAGATATATGTTCATAAACAGGAGAAACAAGGGGACAAACATAGACAAATCAATCAACATATAAAAGTATAAATAAGACAACAATCAAATGCGCAAACAAGTATGATGCATGCATGGTCCTAGTGCAGTCCATGAGCTCATGCGTCGGTTGGCTTCCCGCGCCCGACGATTACTTAGGGATAAATCCCAAGTATGGTTCACTCACTGTCGAATGTCGTGGACCCAGTACAAAGCGGCCTGTACTCCCCGTTCGAAGTACGTCTCGTACCCCAGGTACGTTGTCGAGGAAGGCTCCAACTCTTAACATAACGAGCTATTATTTCCAAAAGGGTGAGGATCCCGTCACCAGCACATATACAAAGAGAAACCGCATCGACAATGAGGAACGAATGATCATTAAGAGCCATTAGGGAGCTACCCTTCAAGCTTAACTTTAGCACAAGCGGGACGACACCCAGCCCTTGCAAATCTTAGCATTTAAGTGTCTTATCATCTCTTACTGGTTCCTCTATTGAACCGTTAACCGAATAGCAGGTGTAGCCGGAATTTGTCCTTGGTCTACATGACTTAGTTGAGTTGACCGGTTTAACCTTGACCCAAGTCCGATAGAACCGATACTTGGTCTAATTAAACCAATCCGTTTCAAGGGAACAAGACTGGCATGCCATAATCTGTCTCCAAGAAAGAAACCCGGCATGATCACATTCAGCCCATACTAAGCCGACCAAGCCAAACCGGTGTCAACCGTCACATATAGGTTTATTCTTTTAAGTTTGGGACTTTGTTATTATTTAATCTTTTGTGCAAAAAGCTCCAAAACCTTCTAGAGATTAAGCCTTAAAAGTTTTGATCTTCAATTATGATAACCTAATATTTATTATGTGATTAGGTGTCTTATGAAAATACAATTTTTTGTCATCATAGCTCTCTTCTTAGTAAATTAGATTTATATTATAAAAGATCTACTTATTAACTTTCTAAAACGAAGTTCATTATTAAAATATCTTAACTTAATCTTTATATCAAAATACGTTATTAAATACTACTTTATATTAAGATAGCTTTTATAACTGAACATATATTATTTAATAAGCTTAGGATAAATCTTTAATTTATCTTATAATATATTAAAACATTAGATAACTTATAATTTTTCCATCAACCATACTTTATAATAAAATAAGTATGATAAGTATGAGCAAGAAGGGAGAAATAAATGAAGAGAGAGGGTGAAAATGAAGTTGAGGAAGAGAGATAACGGGAGGGAGTGAAGAAAGGGGAGGGAGTGAAGCAAGGAGAAAGAAGGAGAAAGGGAGAAGAATAGATAGAAAAGAGAGAGTGATACAGAAAGTAAGGGAGAGGGAATGAGAAAGATAAAAAGAGAGAGAAAAGGAGATAGATATAGGGAAAGAGAGAAGGAGGCAGTAGGGAGAGAGTAAGAGAGATAAGGAAATAGAGAGAATGAAGATGGTGAGAGAAAGAAATAGAGAGAATGAGAAAGAAGGGGACAGAGATATTATATTTTTTGTATTTGGGCTTATTGGTGGGAACTTCAAGTTAAGCAATAGAGTTGTGGTAAATTTATATCAATGTATCAATGTAAGACATTTCTGATAGTCATGTATTTCACAATATTAATTTAGCTTTATCAATTTGGAGAAACTTAATGCATTTAAATTTGATTACACTTACTTAGTTGATAAGTTATTTTTTACAAATCACTATATCTAAAATTTACTTTGTTAAATTAGAATATAACGCCTATAAATCGCACGAGTTTAATATTAGTACAATTAATTATTACAAAAAAAAAATAAAAGATCCTAAAAATTGTCATGAGACCTAAATTACCCATACTCATCTGTAGCCCTTACGTTAATAGAATATCGACTTAGTTATATTATTATAAAGAAAAAAGACTATTCTCTATTAGTACTATAAAATTAAGGTGCACTCTTCAATACAAATATAAAAATATACAAGAGATATAATAATAGTCATTGATCTTTAATGTATGTGCATATAAAACATGAGAATTATTCAAATGCACTGTTAGTGTAAACTCACTTTACACAAACAACCAATAAAAATGAAGTAACTTGCCATGTCATAGTTATCTTAAAATATTAATTTTAATAAAATAAAAAATAAAAAGTTGACTATCTATCTAATCACGATTTAAAGAGCTTTTAATTCCCTTCTTCTATTTGCGTTATATTTCCATTTTACTTCTTATGTACCCCTCTTTCTCTTCTCTCCATCTTTCGTTATTTTTCTCTTTTCAAATCTCTATTACATACTTATTTTGTTAAAATAATCTATTATCTTCTAGATTGCTTTATATTTATTTTTAGGGAAAAAGATATTCGTACCCCCGACTTTTTTAAAATGATACAAATATAACCCCGACCTTTAAGAAATACGTGAGCGCCCTTCACCTTAAAAAAAACGGGACTTTAAAGCCCCTCCATTAACTTGACTAACCATTTAACCACGGAAAATGTATATGCGGCAAAAACGAGATCCAAAAGCTCTATTACGGTGTCAACAAGTTGAATTTCATTTTGTCTACTCAATCCGCCTTCTCTCACTGTATTATCTTTTTCTTCTTCGCTCTGGAAAGTGCAAAACAAAACAGAGAGCGCATTTCATTCAAAAACTAGAAAGTGCAAGCAGGAATGATATATTGTGTGAGAGAGACAACGAATAGGAAGTATAATATGAGTGGATTTGGTGGTGCATGTGTATGTGGTGTATTATCTGTCAAATGAGAAAGCAAAAGCAGTGATGATGTTATTGCAGTAGTACTGTAATAGTAATAGGAGTAGTGTCTTTGTTTCCCATCCCCTCCATAGTCTCTCTCGATCTTGCCTCCCTCTTCTTTCCCTTCTCCGACCTCATCACCTCCTCGGCACAACAAGATCCCCATTCACGAGCGTAATGGCCACATCTCCTCCTCTGCGACGTATCCTCTGTCATAGTGATTTCACCCCGTCCAATCCCTCATCACCTCCTCGGCATATATCTCCTGTACACGGCAAGTTCACCCGTCCGACTTCCGCCTCCGTGCCAAAGAAATCATCTTCGATCTCACCTACCGGAATAATACAGTGAGAGAAGGTGGGTTGAGAGGACAAGATGAGATTCAACATGTTGAGCTGGAGCTGGACACCGTAACACGCCTTTTGGATTTGTTTTTGCCAAATATGCATTTTCCGCAGGCAACTAGTTAGTCAAGTTAACGGAGGGGCTTTAACGTCCGTTTTTTTTAAAGTGAGGGGCGCTCACGTATTTCTTAAAGGTCGGGGTTACATTTGTACCATTTTAAAAAAGTCGGGGATACAAATGTCTTTTACCCTTATTTTTATTTGGGTTGATATTTACTTATTTTTCTCTAGTTAAAAAATTATTGTTAAATATACGGCTCCGGTTCTTCATTTGATGTCACTCCAATTTTAGTGGTGTCTTCACAATTACTAACAGGGTCGACATTTTTGTTCTATACCTACATCATCATTAACGTTAGTTAGTACTTAATGGAGCAAGATTATTATAACAAATTTCAAAGAGTAAATAACGTGAAGAGGATTATTATAACTAAAAAACGTAAATACTGTTATTTTAAAGAGTAATATTATATATACAATCTTACTTGTCAATATATTAAGGATTTGTACTTTTTTCACAATGTATTTATCTTCTGTGATAAGTGAAGATGAAGAAGACAGAAAATAACATGAAATGCAAAAAATACTGTTGAAAGAGTTACGAGTGAATAGAAAGAGAAGTAAAAAAGAAAGTTATGATGAAAGAGTTATGAGCGAAGAGAAAGAGAGGTAGAGAAGAAGAGGGGTAGAAAAGAAAGTTATGATGAAAGAGTTATGAGCGAAGAGAAAGAGAGGTAGAGAAGGAGACGTAGGTGGAAGAAAGGAACTAAAAACTCATTAATGAATGGTTCAGAAAATCAAAGAAGATGGAGAGTCAGCCTTGTATTTTTTATTTTATAAAAAATAATATTTTAAGATAGTTATGATATGGGAAGTTACTTCACTTTTATTAGTTGTCTGTGTAAAATGGATTTATACTGACAGTGCATTGTAATAATTCTCATAAAATATTGTCAGATAAAATTGACCGTAATATATAATATATTTATACATTTGTTTTATTCGACCTCCGCATCTTAGAATTTACTTAAAAATATAAAAGAAAGATAAAAATAAAAGTCCTCGTCTTTCTTTTTCTTAATTAGCTAATACTTTTACAATTAGCATTTATAAGAAAATCAAATACAATTTAAGTTCTGCCTAACAAATTTTGCCCATTGTCAAGATGTCAAATTAATAGAGCAACGATAATGCAAGTAGAATGTAGATGGGAGCGTCTCTAGGAATCAATCCAACGTGGCCCCACGCAGTACATATAGATAGGCACCATTCGTCTTTCCAAATTCCAAAGGTTTCCCCATCCCCTTATGCTACATTGCAAAAAGCTCCAAGTCTTTGGACACCCTCACAACAGACAACTCATCACTCCCACAAACAACGTGTGAGACTAGAAACGCTAATTATTTCCATCATCACTTGTCCCTTTTCGTTCTCTTATGATCAATAAATCAATCAATCAACCTCATCCCCCTTTATCTTTTTAGGTGAGCTGTATGTGCATATAGTAATTCTATTTCATCAAATATATAACCTTCTAGTCTCTTCCCCTCTCCACTTTTCAATAACCATCTAACAATGGCATCATCTTCTTGGTTATTGATGAGAAGGTCCAGGGCCTTAATTCATCACAAAAATTTCTCCTTTTATTCTCTCTTTTCTTCTTCTTCTTCTTCATCTTGTTCATCATCATCACCATTTATGAAGAAGCCACAAGCAGAGTCAGCGGGTTATAGCAACGACTACTCATCATCATCAGCTCACCACCATTTCCGATTCTTGCGGCGGTTTGAGTCTACAAAAGCTGAGGCGGCACAATTGGAGTTGCAGCACGATGTCACCGACGACGATGATGATAACCACCGGGTAATTCATTTAATTACTATATATACCAAATTATTATCATATCATATCATCATCATAGTCATAGAATAATAGGGGATAATGAGATTGAAATAAAGTTTGAAACACGAGATGCATGCAAGATGCAACCAGCCTGGCATAACGGAAAGTTTTCAGGTATTGTAATCTTACTGTAGGTATACTTGAAACTTTTCCACGTGTTATTTTTGAGTGAGTTTTAAAAAAAAAAGGTGAGTTTTTTTAAAAAAAAATAATTTCGGAAGTCTCCTCTCTTAAAATAGAGTTATTTTGGAAAGATTTTAGTTTTTTGTATTTATTAGTAAATCAAAACAATTATACACTTATTATACTTTCAGTGCTCACCCAAAAAAAAAAATTAAAATTTTCAGTCAAAGAGTAACTCAAATTCAGAACAGGGACGAGAGGCACAATTCATGGTCTTAATTTTTTTTTTTAACTAAGAATGTAAAAAAAATAAATATAATTAGTTTTTAAAATATTAAAAATGTAAAAAATTTAAAATTTTATTTAAAATTAAGAAAAAAAATTAAGAATATAAATTTTAAGTCATAATTGATTGAATAACAAAATAATAAAACCTAACATAATCTTTGCTAAAAACACAGTTATTTTGTTTATGTTTATTGTTTACTGAAAATTATCTATAACTTTCAAAAAGTGGTATATAACTGGCCTTTATGGTATGTTCACTTGGGAAAAAGTGGAGGAAAATAGAGAGAAAAGGTGAAAAGTTACAAAATTCTATGGGTAATTTATAAAGAAAGCTTTGTAATTTCTTTTTCTTCTTCTCTTGCTTTTTTCTATCTCTGACTCTCTGTTAACCAAACGTAACATACATTAATATGCTTGGGGATAAACTCTCAGAATAACTAGAATTCCTAAGAAAACTTAGATAAAAATATAAACAAAAATGAAAACTAAATGAGACATAATTTTTTTAAAAAACTGCTGTATGTAAACTAAAATCTTATGTAGTTTATCACTTATAATTTTTTTCATAGTTTTTACTAACTTGATAACTTGATAAATTTCTTTCAAAAAATAACTTGATGAATTAAGAATTAATTTGTATCTGAATCATTTTTTAAATATTTAATAATTTATTATTAGGCAATAAATAACTGTATACATGAATCAAAATTAAAAAAAATTTAAAATTCTACACGTTTTTTAAATAAACGAATATGAGCTATGAGCTATCTACTTGGCCGACGAAAATTGGATAGTAGCACGCCCATGACTAAGTTACGTGTACCTACCTTATAATAATTTCTTGGCTCAATGTGATAAGGCCATCACACGTGTCTATTATTTGGATCAAGATGGTCTAAAAAGGTCTATCTTGTTGAATTATTTCCTATTATAAATTATATCTTGATCATGTAGAAAAAAAAAATTATATATTGATATGTTCTCATCCACTATCTATCTATGTCGCGACTCGTGAGGATAAAGAGGATAGTGTTTTTTATTTCTCCAACTTTTCAAATATCAACATTTTCCAAACTATGCCTTAAGAGTTAACAGTGAAATTAATCATAGAAAAGATATGGTATCTTTTAAATTGGTTCGGAACGACTTTATTAGTTATTATATTAATCTTTTAAAATATAAACTTCTCAATTAAATTGATATTTTTTTATCGAGTAATGCTAAGAGTCAATGTTAAGGAGTCCATAAGTGTAATTAGAAAAATAATGGGTAGTAAAAAAAAAAAGAAAAAAGAAGAAAAATTGACATTGGCTCCCTATGAATTCTCTAACGTTGGTTCCCAAGACTTTCTCTATTTTATCAAATGATAACATATTATATTTAAATAACACATGTAAAAAAATAATTGAATGATCATATTTTTATAGCATATATTATGTAATCGATAGAAAGACGAATTTTAATTTAGAATTATATTCTATAAAAACTAAATGACTAATAAAATATTTAAAAATTAATTTAAAGAACACCATATTTTTAAAGAATCAATTTAAACATTAATCTATATCTTAATATGTTATTTTATTGTTTGTGGCTTTGTGCCTTTGTCAATGATAATTACCTATAATGTTATTAAATCAATATTTTAATATTTAAATCATAGCACGTGATAATCCAACCTGAATATAAATAGCTAACACGTGATAAAAATCTTATCAATAATAAAATCTTAAATAATTGAACATATCCATTTTGACTAATACTACACATCCAAACAATTTCACTAATCAAACTAAATCAAGTATTTCTTATTCACTCTCATTCAAATAACATGAAAACACGCGTTCTCCTCCTTTTCTGAAACACGCCCACAACTCTTCCAATTTTTCTGCAACAACTTCTCTCTTCTCCTTCTTCTTCGTACTTTTACATCGCCGTTGCTGCTGCCGCTGTCGTCGTTGCCGTCATCGTTGTTGTCACCGCCGCCGTCATCGTTGCTGCAGCCACCATCTTCGTAATCTTCTTCTTCCTCCTCCATGTTGCATTTTCTCTTCTTTCTCCTCCCCTCCTTCTCCACTGTTATGTTGTTGTTGATGCTGCTATTCTTGTTGTTGTTGATGTTCTTCTTCTTCATGAATTGGATTTTCATGAAAAACAGAAACAAATTTCGAAGAAAAAATAGAAACAGATTTTGAATATAAATAGAAATGGATTTTAATGCAAAAACTGAATTGGATTTTCACGAAAACAGAAACGGATTTTGAATGAAAAACAGAAACGAATTTTGAATTAAAAATTGAATTGGATTTTCAGAAAACAGAAAGAAATTTTGAAGGAAAGTAGAAATGATTTTTGAATGAAAGTAAAAAAGGTTTTGAATGAAAGTAGAAACGGTTTTCAATTAAAAACTGAATTGGATTTTCAGGAATCAGAAACGGTTTTGAATGAAAGTAGAAACGGTTTTGAATTAAAACATAAACGAATTATTAGAAGTTACCACTCAAATGTACTCATCTTCTTCTTCTTATTCCTTCATTCCTTCTATGATGAATGAATAGTAAAGGAATTAGAAATCCATATATTCTCATCTTCTTTTTTCAGGAATCAGAAACAAAAAATTATCAAGTAATTGATAGTATTCATTCTCAACGTGAATCAAAAACAAAAAACAAAATCAAATCAGAATTGAAAGAAACAAATCACAGACGATCGAAGAATTGAAAGCATCCATACACAAATCAAATCAGAAACAAAGAAAATGAAAATGAAAGAATTACGAAATTGAAAGAGAAGAACAGCAGTGAATAGAGTGAGAAATAAAAGCTTGTTAATAACACATGTTATGCAAAAATAGAATGACGAAAAATTAGGGATTTCATTTTTCAAAAAAACAAAAATAACAAATCTGAAAAGTTAATGAGAGGCGCGTGAGTCTGGAAGAATTTACTTGGTTGTCTATAATTATTAATTCTGAAATAACATGTGATTTACAATTAAACTGAAATGTTTTGAATTTAAATTCTATCATTTTTAATAAAGTATATATAACAAGTAGTGTATTTTAGAAGGAAAAAAAATTAGACAGTAATAATTTCCATACTCACATTATATACTTATAGATAGATATCTGCAACGATATTATTATGAGTCTGTCAAATAAAAAAAAACGATATTATTATGAGTAGTGTGCACGTGGTAAATTACCAAAAACAAAAAAAAATTACATGTATAAATTTTTTTACCATTCAAGTATTTTTATTTGAGTAGTGTTACGGAATCAATATTAAGAGATCCATAGGAGTCAATAAGTATAATTAGAAAAATAATAAGTGGTAAAAAGGAAAAGAGAAAAGAGGAAAAAAGCCTATTTGCCATTTATTGGGTAACAAACTATGAGCTTCCTAAACTTTCTCTCTTTATTTTTGTGTTGAGATTTAATTTTTTGTGTTATATGTATCTAATTTATTGAATTGTGCTTAATTTTGTATTGTGTATATAATTTGTGTTATATGTTTTAATATTTTTTTGGCTATACTTATATATTTTAATTTAAATTAATTTGGATGAATAAAAAATGTTTACACGCAATATCAATTATTTTAAAAAAAAATACACCGATATACTTGGGAGAATAATTTTTGGTATAAGCTTGTCATGCACATTCAGCTTAGGGTATGTTTGGTTTAGCATTGGGAGGGAGAGAAGCACATTGAAGTGTCTCGAACGTTGTACTTTTTAGTTTGGCTACTTTTTTGCTCTCAACGCAGAAGCAGGTTTAGGTTCTTAACGCCCGTTTACGTGAAGCTAGAAATTTTAGCTTTTGCGTTTTCATTTCCCGTTGAAGAATTGGTTAAAAAAAATTAATGACTTCCTACCAACTTTATCCTTTATTCCTCTTTTAAAAAGGAGTACCATGAACAATCTATCATCATACTTTGGCACATTTGTAGTCATTGGTTCCAATAGCGTCTTTCTTAAAATAAATATTAATTAACATATAACTTTCAAGAACTTCCATTTCAATTACTACTAAAGTAAATGTTTTAATTTTTTTTTAATCATTTTTAGTACTTTTTTTATTAAAATGATAAATAAATATTAACTTTTTAATATATTATTTTTTATTTAGTATTCTAATTTCTAATGCATGTTTTTTTAGAGTTTTTGTTGTGTCTATTTCTATTTTTTATATTTACTACGTTAGTATATTGTTATTTATTATTTCTCATTAAAAAAAATATTGTACTTTATTCTAGTTTTTATATTTATTGGTTCCAACTACTTCTTTATTAAAAAATATTTTAATTTCTTTTAATATTTTTAGTATTCTCATATTTTAGAGTACATGAGTTTTTTTTATTTTCTATATTTATTATATTAGTGTATTATACTTTATAATATTTATATTTAAATTTTTATGCGTATTGGTTCTAATAGCTCATTCTCAGCCAAGAACTCATATTTCAGTCACTCCAAATATAAACATTTTAGTTTTTTTTAATATTTTTAGTATTTTCATGTATTTTTTATATTTTAATTTTTTAAAATATTTTTAGTATTTTTATGCATGTTTTTTTAGTGTTCTTATTGTTTCGGAATACATATTATCTTTTATGTAAGTTAGTAGTGTTTTTATCTTTAATTTGATATTTATTTATACTAATTATAAATTATTAAATTTATTCATACATTATTTCTATTTTTGATATAAATTATATTTTTATCAATTTTTACATGCTATTTTTAATTTAATAAGTAAATATTAATTTTTGCGTAAATATTAATAGGGTTTTATTAAATGATAGTATAATATAAATATTTCATTTAAACTTATGTCCTTTTTAGTAATTTTTTATCTAAAAGTAATTTTAAGTAATGTAATCCAAACACATTCATTTTATCAAAATCAATTTTGTTATAGAGTTACCAAACATAAATCAACGTTGGCACAAATTCACTTCTACCCAAAATCAATTCTACAAAATCAAGTTTACTCAAACCTCAGTTTTCAAACGCTAATCCAAACACACACTTCGTAGTTATAAGGGGAGAGAAAATTCCCAAGGATTTGAGCAATAGTGCAATACTAAGTGAAAATATGAAATAATGTTCAAATTGGTCCCTGAAAGATATCGTGTTATTCAAATTAGTTTTTGAAAGATTTTATTAGTCATATTAGTTCTTAAAAGATTTTATATTGTGTTATTCTACCAATCAGATGATGATGCACATCATCTTTAGATGTCACGTGTCACAAAATGATTAGATGATGCGTCATCTATCAACGAATTATTTGATAACACATGTCATTTAATTGGTAAAAGGACCAATTTGACTAAGAATTACATCTTTCAGGGACTAATATGGCTAATAAAATCTTTCAAAGACCAATTTAAATAATATAATATCTTTAAGGGACCAATTTGAATATTACCCGTGAAAATATAGTGCTGGTGTTTTATTTGGTATACACTGAAAATATAGTTTTTGTTTCTAGTCTTGGACAAAGCCCTAAACCCGGCCCAAATACAAAGATTCTCAACCCCAAAGAAGCCTAAATGTATTCTTCAATGGAGAGAACTTACATACATATTGAAAAGATACATAATATGCAGATTATAATGTTAAATGCATTTAAAAAAAATGATAAATAAAAATAGAAAAGAAGTAGAACCCATAAACACATTGTTTTACATCCTTTTTTGTATCTCTGCACTTCTTTTCTCCGTATGAGAGTACTCAGCTTCTTCAATTATTCCACCTTAAGTAGACGTGGTCTCTATTAAAACAAATTAGGTGGAGCAACACTATTACTAGGATTTAAAACAAAAGTGTGTATACCAAAAAAATGAAAAAAAAAAGGAATGAGAATGGCGAGATTTAAAATTGGGCCAAGGATTTGGTTACCTCTCCAAGGTTTTGGATAGGAGTCTGAACAATTTAGTCCAAAATAATACCAAAAAAAAAAAAATAGTCCCAAATTTAAGAAACCAAATTACCGGTGCATTGTATCCCCATTACATTAACAGAAATAATATTTAAAAGGAACAGGACTAGTTTGATTATTGAGTTAAAATTAAGGTACTATTTTGATTGTTATCTCGAAAAATATAGGGTAAATTACTGTTTTGGTTATTAATATTTTGGTCAAATCCTCTTTTAAATCATAATGTTTAAAATATTTTATTTTGATTCTAAAAAGTTTCAATTTGACTCAGGTTGAATTTGGTAAAGTTTTTCGGAGAGATACTTAAACTTTTCAAAAGCACAAGTGCTTGGAGTTTTTAAAAAATAGAAGTGTTTTTGAAAGCATTTAAGAGTGGACTTTTTAAAAATGGCTTGTGTTTATAAAAATTAAAACATCTAATATAACTATATTTATTATTACATTGAATTAATACGTGTACCATTGTACACCTCTATACATATCATTTATAACACAGAAAAATGTAAATATTAACACAGAAAAATAAAATGTATGTGCTAATGTTTATATTTATATTTTTCCATGTTATAAATGGTGTGTACTGAGATGTACAATAGTACATGTAACGTTACCATATTATATTTATATCTATTATGGTTATTTTAAAATTTTAAAGTCATTTTACCAAACTTAATTGTTGTTTCTTATGCTTACTAAAGACAATTTTTATTTCATTTTACCAAACACACACGAGCTACGACTTTCAAAAAACTTAGACGAGAACTTAACGTTGTAGCTTACATGGTCATTTGCTTGGTGATTAGTTGCTTCAGTCATTTGTTCGAAAACTTCACATAGAAAAATTTGACATTTCATCTTCTCTTCTCATTCTTGTAACAAAGAAAAACTTGAAACCATAATTATTTATCATTATCATGAAAGAATCGAACTAATAAAGTCTATATTGCTGCATAGCGAGTTAGGTTACACTGGTTCTACAAGATGAAGAGAGAAACGATCACATCAACTTTTAATAGTTGGACTTGATTGAGTCCAATTGAAATATGACGTTTTAAACGTTAGGAACTAAAATAAGATTTACCCCAAAGAATAAAACAGTACTTTACCCAAAAATATAAATACCTCTCCAATGAGCTTTGTCAACGCAATCAGTCAAGAACCAGATTTTATTGAGTCATACCTTGTGGGGAACTTGGAATTGCTGCTCTTTTTGCAACTACGAGAAACTACAATTGTGCACATGTGTTGCTTGTCAAAATGTCTGTAAGAATGTAAAGCTTGATAATAATAACGTTAAAGTTGCAAAGATGGAATATTTACTTTCTACAAAGGAACCTTATAGTATGGGTGATCTTGAGTAGTTGATCATCTTGAACTGCTTAGGTTGTTTTTGGTGATTTTACTTTGATACTTGCCATGGCTTTTGTAGATTGCTTTGTTGAGTAACGGTGGTTTTCACTTTAACACTAGTTTTTTTTATAGATTAGTTAAATAGCACAAGTGTATAAATAAGATAATTGTTTCATGTTATGGATTTTGTTTCACTCTGCAGGCCATTGATTTTCCTGGTGGGAAAGTTGCATTCACTTCGGAGATGAGATTCATTTCGGAGGCTTCTCAGAAAAGGGTGCCTTGTTATAGAGTTCTTGATGACAATGGAATGGCCATGGAATACAGAAATTATGTACAGATCAGCAAGGAAATGGCTGTGAAGATGTATTCAGACATGGTCACACTTCAAACTATGGACAGCATATTCTATGAAGTGCAGCGTCAAGGAAGAATATCTTTCTACGTCACCTCAATGGGTGAAGAAGCTGTTAACATAGGATCTGCAGCTGCACTTTCTTCTGATGATATCATTTTGCCTCAGGTTCGTCTACCATCTTGGACTCCATGTTCTCTTTTGAAGCTCAACTTCTTCTTTTTGGTTTCTTGTATCATACTTTCTACTATTTTGCCAGGTTCTAAAAGTCGAACTTGTTATAGAAATGATAGAGTTAGATGTTCAGAAGTTTAAAAGATCCATTAAGTTTGAACTGAATATGTTTGCACACCAAAAATCAGCCACTAGCATGTTGAAATAGAAAATACACATTGAACATGACTTAAACAACACATGTACACATGCACAAATACTTGGTGGCTGATTCGGTAGTTGAATTTTAATGTGTCAATAGCATTTTTGTAAAAGAATATACTCATGTATAAAATATATATTTATTTAGAAAAAATTAATTTTTTTTGTTTTATTATTTTAACAAGATTGACAGCTAAAAATTAGGCCAATTTACCAGTTTTTTGGTTTTTCACTGATTAGCTGCCAACTATTTTTTACCTTCAACCTGACCGATATAATGGCCAGTACATACAGGAAAATTGAAATTTCAATGTACTGCAGCTGCAAATGGTTATAAATTTCTTAATTTATCAACTAAGTATTCACGTTGAACTTTAACTAAATTTCAATGTACTTCGCATCCTTGTTGACACTAAAAAATGTCCAATCTGTTGCTACTGCTAGTACCGGGAGCCCGGAGTGCTATTGTGGCGCGGTTTTACACTGCAACAATTCGTGGACCAGTTGTTTGGAAACACAAGTGATTTGGGAAAAGGCCGGCAGATGCCAATACACTACGGGTCTAACAAACACAATTACTTCACTGTGTCGTCCCCCATTGCGTAAGACCGATACCATCCTAGAACAAATTAAAATCAGTTGCAATCAAATTGTTAATTTGTGGCATGCACTCTGAGCCTGAATATATCTAATCTCGTTTGGCAAGAAATTCAGGACACAGCTTCCACAAGCAGTTGGTGCTGCATACTCCCTTAAAATGGATGGCAAAAGCGCGTGTGCAGTCACTTACTTTGGCGACGGAAGCACCAGTGAGGTTTGTTAAAAGGATGGTGAACCAGCTCTCTTAAAATAAGTCATAATCACTTCTCTTTGTTTCCTAACCATAACAATGTTGCAGGGTGATTTCCATGCTGGTTTGAACTTTGCTGCAGTAATGGATGCACCTGTTATTTTTATCTGCCGTAACAATGGATGGGCCATCAGCACACCAGTAGAAGAACAATTTCGAAGTACATTGTTTCACTTCTTTCCAACTTTCCTATATTACTATGAAGAATTATAACTCAAAATGAAATAGCAAATCAGCTGCCACCTTAGCAAAATGTTGGCATTTGGAGAATTAGTTTCTAAAGTGTTACATTTTAATGATAAGTTTCGGAACAGGTGGCACATCGATTTAAAAAAAAAAAAAAACTCCATCCCCCTCAATTAATATCCCATTGAGCTTAAATATTCAGGTCTGTATGGTTTGATTCAGATAGTTATAACACCTATCAAATTATTTTGTGCTTGTTTGGTTAGGTGATGGAGTTGTAGTGAAAGGGCAAGCTTATGGAATCTGGAGTATCAGAGTAGACGGAAACGATGCTCTTGCTGTTTACAGCGCAGTTCATACTGCTCGTGAAATCGCGATCAAAGAAAAAAGACCGGTTCTGATCGAGGTGGGAATGATCTCCATGCATGCTAAGATAATTTTCCTTTTGTTTGATACCATTAGCTCTAAAGGTGTATGACAAACACTACTAATTAACTTTCAGGCTCTCACTTATAGAGTAGGACACCACTCTACATCAGATGATTCGACCAAGTACCGGCCAATTGATGAGATTGAATATTGGAAGATGGAAAGAAATCCTGTCAATAGATTCAAAAGATGGGTTGAAAGGAATGGTTGGTGGAATGACTCCAATGAATCGGAGCTTAGAAGCAGAGTGAGGAAACAGGTAATTATAAGTTGGTTAAATTACTTTGATAGTCATTATAGTTTATCCAAATTTGTAATTAGGTCCATACACTTTACAAGTTTTCAATTGAATCATTACATTAGTTTTAAATTTATAATTAGATCTCTATTAATATTAAACGTTACAAAAATGTTTTCATTCGTCTTACACCACTAAGAGTATGTGTCAATGTATTTCGTTAAGTAAAATATTTTTGAAACAGTAAAGATGTGATTACAAATTTAAAATTGGTATAGGTATCCAATTGAGAACTGAAGGGACTTATTCACAAAGTAGGTGAAATTATAGGAACTCAGTAATTTAACCTTGTAATTTTGCTTATTCCATTTTAGTCCCACACCAAACTGGTTAGATTAGACATTTTGTTTTCTGACTTAAAATGTCTCCCCTTCAGTTGATGCAAGCTATCCAGGTGGCAGAGAAAGCGCAAAAGCCTCCGCTCGAGGACATGTTCAATGATGTATATGACCGACTACCATCAAACCTCGAGGAGCAAGAGAAAGTCCTTAGAGAAATTGTCAAGAAGCATCCGGAGGACTACCCTTCTGATGTCCCTTTGTAGATTCAAACAAGGATTTGTATAAAGTTTGAAAACTCTCCAGTCTCCAACCCAAGTGGGTTAAAGAAATTTAGGGGCTGGAGGTTCTCTTGGATGTATTAGATTATTTCAAACAGTAATCTAACCAGAAAGCAGCTGTGAAGAATAAATCCCTTTATTTAAAGTAAAAATGTTTGAAAACCGGAGACTTCAATATTGACCAGTTCACAAATAAAAAAAAATGTACATGATGCTTATACAGTTATGCCACCGTTGCCTTTGATTATGACTATAGATTAAAATTGCCATTATCATAGATAGGCTCTTACATCCATTGCTACCAAAGCCACAAAGAAAGGGGGAAATTTTAACGTATAATTCATATATGCATTGCTTGAGTTAGCAAATGTTTTCAGTGTGTTTAATACATGTCCCTTACTATTTTTCTACTTTACTCCTGTTATATAGTGTGTCGTTGTTACTGAGACAACAACTTTATTATAAATAAATGATCGCCATGTTTCATTCATTATATTTATGTCATAACGTTTTCTTTTGTCTAGTTATTCCTTTCATTTGATGCTTTAATCCCTGAAATTAGAAGTCCCTAACCATGGAAGCTTCCGAGAAAATTGAATTCCATCTTATCATGGGTTTAGCGTTATCATGCTAAGTAGATTTCGAGATTGGGCCTTATCCTTAACAATTATTTATCACTGCTCTTGAGTAGGATTTAAAAAATAAGTAATTAATGTCCAAAAATAATAAGTAATTAAATAAGTAATAAACTAATAATTCTAATCAGCAAAGCAATTTTACCAATCAAACTCAAACAACTTTTTTTTCATGCGCTTTTTCCTTCACGTCGTGCACCAATATTCCTTCTTCCTCTCATCAATCATCATTCTTCTTCTTTTTCGTCTCCATTTCTATTTCTTCTGCAGCTTCTTCCGACGATGACGATGACAACGACGACAGCGACGACGAGAAGGAGGAGGATGACAACAATGAGAAGAAGGAGGTGGAGGAGGAGGAGGACGATGACAAAGAAAAAGATGACGGTGGAGAAGAAGAAGGAGGAGGAGGATAATAATGAAGAAGATGACAGTGGAGGAGAAGAAGAAGACGGCAAGAAGGAGGAAAACGAGAAGGAACGCAACAGAGAAGAAGAAGAAGAAGTTGATGTTTTTCGATAAAATTCACTTCTTTTCTTTTATTACATTCGGTTATGTTTTTAGTCGCCTAGGCGTCAAGATGAGCATGCATAGGCGTGCTTCTAATTTTCATGAAAATGCGGTTCTGTTTTTCATGGAAATTCGTTTATATTTTTTTTTTTATCAAAATCCGATTCTGTTTTTTAATGAAAATCCACTTTGTTTTTTCGAAATTAGGTTATGTTTTTCATGAAAATTTGATTATGTTTTTTTTTTTTTAAAATCCGGTTCAGTTTTTTCATGAAAATCCACTTTTTTGGAGGAGGAGGAGAAGAAGAAGATTAAGACGATGGTGGCAGCAGCAACGATGGCGTCGACGGCAGCGACAACGACGACAACGGGAACGTAGTACGAAGGAGGAGGAGTTGCAAATAAAACGGGAAAAAAAGCACTTAATTAGATATATGTGTAATATTATTGTTAGATAAGTATCTTTAGATTTAGATATTCGATTACGGGTCACCTAAAAAAGATGATTAGATTACGACCCAAGAAAACATAATTCGTAAAAGGAATGATGGCAACATATATATATACGAGGTGGTAACTTGCACCTCACGAGTGGCAAGAGATTGCTTCTTATTCAATGACCATGTACATATGATATGACCTTCACGCGTCAGAGAATGTTTAAGTTAGCAACTCATTGGAAAGACTATAGACAAATCAAATGTAGGTGGCCTTCAAACGTTATTTATTCTAAGCAATTCTCATTCATTTGGGACACTGCCACTTAGTTCCTGAATCAGATGATTCAAGGGAAGGTTTACATAAGAATCCCGTGGACCAATGCCCAATCAAGTCAAAACATCGTAATTAATTTTAAGTATTCTATAATAATACCAAAAAAAAATAATTAAGTATTCTATTTGCTATGGAAAACACACGCACACGCACACACAGAGAGCTTCAAGATACAACAAACATGCATATTAAGGCTCTTCCATATTACATAGCCACACTCAGTAGATTCAATCCATCTACAATTTCATGAAACGCCAAGAATAAAAACTAAGCAAAGGATCCACTTTAGCAATTCAGACACCAGAACCAAAAACAAAAGCTGAATCTTACTAAGATTTTATTGCCAGAATAGAGGGTAATGAGTCCAGAATCAGAATTGAAGGAACGAAGAAAGACTGGATGATGGGTAGGCGAGGAAAGAAATGTAGCTTACTCGAGTGCATCATCAGTTTATTGTATTTCCAACTATATACTAAGTACTACAACTACCTAGCGGAGTGATCCAAAGAAAAATTGGAACAGCACAATCGTCGGTGCAGATTTACACTTGTTAAGACGATCTATGGCAATACAACTTGAAGATTCTTTTAATACACTATATACCTGCCATCCAATATCAGAATAGACAATGTTAGTTCAACAGCTTGTTTCGAAATAGAAGATTAATGGCTATAAATAATAACTATTCAGAAATACATGTGGCATAAGGTATTAGTGCCAACTATGCTGCCACAAATAGAAATTAGAACCAAAGTTGCTCCACCAAATTAGTCTAATGCATAAAGATTAACAACAGAGAATTGCTTATGGTCCTAGATGTTCTTTCCCATAAAATCCGATGCATCAATCTTCTTCAAATTGAATAAAAAAACTAATTCATAGGAAAATTAAACTCAGCAGCAAAGTGTTCAGTTTGGCCATCCTTAACCGTGCACGAACCACCTGGTAGTATAACATTTTAACATGAATAAATGCACACAAGATGATGACAAGGAATTATGACTTTTACGAATATGCAAGCTGTGATTCAGCATTTCAAATATCCACGACAAGACTGATGAAAACATTCAAGATTTGTATTTTCTCCCTAAGTTTGTGTGTTTATCTTATAAAACCATGCCTACAGCCCTAAATCAAGGTGCATCTGTAATGCTGAAGGAAACAAGGTTCCACTGAATACGAATAAGAAAAATTTAATTAAGAGAAGACTCTGTTAGGAATGAACTAGATAGAATGAGGATAGAATAAAATTGGCATAGAATGATTGGAAATATAAATACACCGATACCATTGTTCGGATATTACAGAATAGAGAAAGGCTTCCCTTGTTTGGAACTACCAATAGAAGGAAATCGAATTGCAAGAACTCTAAGTTCTCATTAATTTCATCTGGTGATCCCTTATGCCCAATCACTCACCCATTGAGGAGAGAAGGGGGAAAAATGAGGGGAAAGATGAAGTGGGATGAAATGAGTTCTCTCAATACCTTATTACATTCCATCCCTCTCCAACTCTTGAACTGCCAATGCTAAAAACTTGACAATACCAAACGAAAAACTTACATTGAATAACATCATGTAACTGAACCTAAATACAATGAACATTACAATTTTGAGGAATCACTAGCTGAAAATTGATACATTCATCATGAAAGATCTCCCAAGAACAGCAAATACACAAATCATGCTATGTGAACACTAAAACTCAGCCACTCGTATGAAATATAGGTTGAAATACAAAAGATACATTGAAAGTGCCTGAAACAACACAACATATACATGGTGAGATGACCTGGTGGCTGAATTTTGTGGTGCACATAGCATTTTTTGAATATACACCATTAACTTAGTACTCAAATAGCAAGAGGGCAATCTCCATGATCTTTGGCACAGACATAATATAACATAACATAACAATTTCAGGCAAATAACTCCATGTCTCCATCACCAACACAATATTAAAACATAAAACTATAGGCAAATAAAAAGAAGGCAAAAAACTGCTACGTTTTATACCTTATACATTTGATGAATTTGCAGACAAGATAACCACCTTCATTCACTGCCATTGCCGCTGCCACCACCGAATCTCGAAAAATTCTCCAAACCACCACCCTCACCCTCCTCACTCACCACAGAAGTACCATTGGAGCCAATCAAGCCGTGCCTTGAGGCAATGTGATTCAGAGTGGTCCTCAACCCGTAGAAATCGTCCTCCTCTTCCTCCATTAGCTCGGAAAGCCTCACCATCGCCGCCCTCAGTTGACTCCTGATCTCGCTCGACGTCAAAGCACCATCAAAGCTATCTTCTTCCTCCTCCTCCGCCTCCGCCGAGAGTCGGAACCGGCAGAGCGGGCACGAATCGTGGAGTTCGAGCCACGGCGTGATGCAATCGGAATGGTAAAGGTGGTTACACGGAAGCTGCTTCGCTTCCTCGTCGATTTCAATGTCGTCCTTGCAAACCGCGCACGAAACGACGCCGTTTGGATCGAGCTGGGAGAGCAACGCGGCGGTGACGAGAATTACGGGGACGGCGGTTACGGAGGACTTGGACGACGCCGTTTTGGAGGGAATTAGCGGTGGCGAGAGTAAAGAGAGTGGGTCCTCGAAAACGACGTCGTCGTTTTGAGTGTCGGTGGTGTTGGAGTTGGAAATGAGGTGGTGATGGATTAGGCGGTGAAAGAAGGGGGAATCAAATAGGGAGAGAGAGGAGAGTGGTGAAACGGCGTCGTTTAGGGAAGGTGAGTCCATGAGTTCTAGGAAGTGGGTGTGGCAGTGCGGACAGAGGAGAGGGGAAGGTGAAGGTGAAGAGGAAGAGGAAGAGGAGAGGGCGACGCTCATGTCGCATTCATGGCACCAATACGTTTTAAGTTCTGATTCCTCCGCCCCCGTTGCCGTCTCCGTCGCCATGGTGGGTGGTGGTGGCGACTGTGGAGGAGAGGATTAATTAATTAAGTGAGGAGTTTGACTTTGAGTTTGTGATGAGTAAGGGAAGGAAAGTGAGGAGTCATGGTATTGGTTGAGAATTTGAGATGAGAGAGCGAAAATGGAAGAACCGAAGAAGGTGAAGAGAGAGAGATAGTGGGGCCCGCACGCAACCTTCTTCATTACAATAGGTTGGTTTGTCTATCGTTTTTGTTTCGTTTCGTTTGGTACCTTGTGCGCGTCTTTGATTCAGTTTTTCACTCATTTGTTCTTAAAAATTAATTGTAACACAGTATAATATCAACGTCGCTTTGGCCGAGTGGTTAAGGCGTGTGCCTGCTAAGTACATGGGGTTTCCCCGCGAGAGTTCGAATCTCTCAGGCGACGTTATTTTATTTTAACTTCTATTTACATTTTTTTTTTCCACAAATCACATTCAGAATTTTCTGTTTGTGATACATATGGATTTTGTTTGGTTGGGGTGGCCAAGGAAACATCCTATTTTCGTTCAGCATATAGATATTTTACTTCGGCCATATTGATGTTTTCCTGGCCCCATGGCTAAAGGTTGTTGGTTGTTTAATTTGGTGGCATTAGGTTTTCTTGTAATTATTATGGTTAAAGCTTTATAGTCCCAACAATTGCAAGGCGATTTGTGATATGGCTTCCCAACCCCAAAATTATATCCCGCGTAAGATGAATAATGTGGACGTTGCAGCCTTCAATGGCCAATATTGTGGGAGTTGGTGTAACATTTGGTAGGGAGTGACCAATGTTGGCTATATGTATAACATCAATATAACAATTTGATAAAGAGAATTTCTGAAGTCATCAAGATTGCACGAGAAGCTACCAAAGCAGTGAGGAACAAGTTGTGCGTTGATCTTGGCGGTTTGCAACAGGTTCAAGAGATAGAATAGACAAAGGAAGTGGTGGCTATGGATGTAATTGTGCCGAGTCCTATGGTGATTGAAAGTATAAGGTGTCTACAATAGAAATTAGAAAGTTATCAAGATTAACTGATACAAAGGAAGAGTAACTGATACAAAGGTGATAGAAGTTAGTAGTGAAAACATAGAGGGGTCGAAAATCTATCGGAAGGATTAATCCTATTTTTAGAAAGTTATGTGATTGGGAGTTGTAGACTATGTGGTGATGAAAATCTTTATTTGTGTGCTTTTTTTATACATCATATGATATTAAAGTCCCGAGAATCTCGAGGTGATTAACAAGAGTTGATTATGAGTTAATTTTGGTGTTTAGTGTTTTGTTTGATTATATTGAGTTTAAACAAATGATGATTTTGCTATATAAATATAGTATTATGAGTTGTTAAGAAATTAAAGAGAATTCATGTTTTTAGAATTATGTAATTGACTTCCTATGTTAGACATTCAAATTATGGATTTAAGAGGTAATTCTAAATTCTACTCATGCAAATTAGACAAAATAAAAAATAAAAAAATTCAATAAGACATGTTGTGTAGGGAAAAAAAAAAAAAGATACAATGCTGAATTTGTGCTGGAGGGTATCTCTCTTTTCCTTGCCTTTAGTTTCTAGTTCATTGCCCATATATGGATGAGATAATAATCCCATTTGCAATTATGAAATTTGTAGACCGTTTTGGTCAGTGGCTTTGGGGAATTTTCAGCTACTTGATACAAATTTGATTATCCTTGCAAGTTACAACTCCTTTTGTTGCTAAGTGCGTAACTATGATTTAGTCATAGTCTTTTGTGATTATACTGTATGATTACCAAGTCTGGTCTCTAATTCCAATTTGCTGAGCTATACCAGAACAGCACCTATAGCCTAAAGAAAATAATTATGATGAAATCCCGCGTTTTCTTGTTGCAAATTACATAATATTCCATTGTTTTATTTTATTCACTTTTTGATCCAACTATTCTGTAAACTAACAAGAATGGCAATCATTTGTGGTGAATGAAAAATTGTTTTCATTGATGAACAAAGAGCTATTATAATTCTTATATACACAAACTTTAAGACAAAAATAAACATGTACAGTTATTCCTATTACTAGCTATATTGGCAATATTAGGGTGCAATAATCACTAACTCGGAGGAAGGTAAAGGCTGAAAAAGAGAAAGAAAAGACAGAGGACAAAGAGAGGAGATGCAGAGGTTGTTGTGGTGGAAAAGGATCATTCTTCATGTTGAGGTATGGTGTGGCGGTTCTCTAATAGCCCCGCAAGTTGGAGGATGGTGCAAATCCAAAATTCCCACCTTAGAAATGTTGGAGAGGAAGGTCCAACATAAAGGGGCTTGGTGAAAACATCGACAAGTTGACCCGAAGAAGAAACCAAAAGGAGTTTCATGATGTTGGCTTGTGCTTTTTTACGAACCAAATTGCAATCCACCTTTAAATGTTTGGTGCCTCGTGCAAGACGGGATAGGTGATGATATTAAGTGCGCTTTGGTTATCACAATAAAGGACCAAAGGACGGTAACAATGAATACGCAGAAATTGGAAGAGGTTGAAAATCCAAAAGAGCTCACAAGTGGGGTTTGCAGGAACACGATATTCACCCTCCATAGATGAACGAGCTACTGTAGTTTTCTTCTTGGATTTTCAAGAAATTAGCAAGTTCCCAAGAAGAAGCAATAACCAGAGATGAAGCGGTGAGTATTCGAGAAGTCGGCCCAATCAAAGTCACTGAACCCAAAGAGTTGAAGGCTGGAATCTATCTCAAGGCTCGGCTCTTCTCATTTTATTAGACATGCCAGGCTCATGCTTTTTGTAAGGTCCATTAGTTAAAAATACCAAGTTAGCTCGTTAAAATGTTATTTTTATAAAAATAAATTATTCTTAACTTGTGATTTCTATTACTCTTTCGTATTATAAATCTAAAAATTAATAAACAAAGCAAAAACTAAAGAATAGCAAAGTCAAGATGATGGTGGTCCTTTTTCTCAAAAGAAAAAAAGTTTGTTTTCATTATGTATAATTTAGTTTAGTAGTAAATATGATTGTAATTTGTGAATTTGGTTATATTTATCAATGAGTGAATAACCAACCCGGCCCTAATAATTACTCTCGAGAGACTACGAGGTCCTTGATAAAAAAAACACACCATTTTTAGCCCCTATTTTTTATTTGTGAGACTTTTTGACTCCTAATCTTTTATCTCGTAAGACATTTTGGCCCCTCATGATGTAACAAAATGGGAGCCGAAAAGTCTCATAAATGAAATATCAGGGGCCGGAAATGATGTGTTTTTTTTCAAGGACTTCATTGTCAGGGGCCTCGTTGGTATTTTTCTCTTTATGAATTATAAATCATTATTATATATTATTAAATATATCTATTTATCATAGACCAAGCTAATTTATTTAATTATTACTATTTAAAAAAGTACAATGCTACGAAACCAATGTTAGGAAACCCATTACAGAGCAAATAATTAAATTATCATCTAAAATTTATATGAGTTATTATACATAACTCATATATTAATGTTTAAGTTATCATCCAAAAATTATATAAATTATCATCCATATCCATAACTCATATGGTTTCCTATTGATCATAATATATTAGTTCCTAGCCTTTTTCATTAAAAATTATTTTCTAAGATATCACTCTTTTCGAACTATTTGCTTCACTATATTTTTTACCAAAGTGACAATCAAGTAAATTGCCTACATTAAGTCGATAAAGTTACTAAGCACGGAGAGAATATGATCAATCAGATTTAGATCATTGACATTCTAGGGGAACCCACTTTTGGCTTTATTCTTATTCCCCAATTTTCCCCCTATATATATATATAAAACAAATTAACAAACAAACAAATTTGTTTGGGTTCTCATTCCCCAAGATTAAATAGAGCTTTCTCTCAAACAAAAATGATGGTTTGGATTCTTCAATATGATACACTAGGCTTAAACTACATAGCGTTGATTCAGAAGTTTAGAACTACTGCAAATAAAAATTCAGTGCTGCTCAATGATTTGATCGATCTTGAACATGAACCATTTGATGTAATACGAAACGTATAAAATCATTGACAATAAACCCTTCTTTTTGGCTTTATTCTTGATACCCCATTTAAGCAAAGCTTTCTCTCAAGGCTGACCTACGACAAGTTTTTTCACCTATCCTCCATATTCGTGGCTTTTGATGCCATAACACATGGCTCTTTTTCTTTTTCTCCTCCTTTTGTTTTCTCTTTCCCATTTCTTTCCCCTTTCTCAAAATTTCAGCCATTTTATAAGCATATACCTAAAACAATTGAAAGGGATAACAAAGATGGAAATAAGAACAACAGCCAAATACCACAAGATTATAATCCAAGGGTGTAAATTGCATTGCTTTAGTAAAGGAGTTTTATACAAAATTTCTGTAAAAGAATCACAAAAACTAAACTTTGTTTCAAAAGCACAAGCATGTAAATAAAGATATAAAAGAAATGTAATGCACAAGAAAGAATACCACCATATGCACATCTTTAAGATCTACACATTTCAATGCCGTAGACCTTCCCACTACCCGTCTACCATGTATACACATAAGGAAAAAGCTTAAAACAATGAATAGCAAAGTTCAGATCATAGAAGTACCCAACCACGAGTTATTCTGTTAATGAGAATTTTGAGTCCAATTTATTACCTTACATACTTCATGCTTGTGAATTGAAAATTGAAATGCAACATCATCAATTGCAATGGCCTAAGGCCCAGAAAGTACAAATACGAAAAGATCAGAGAACAGTCCGAAAGGATCACACCAAAGGATGTAATGTAGGCAACCTTAACCTAATGCTTGTTTGATTTCATAGTTTGAACACATGACTTTGAGGTCATTAGAGATGGCAACGTGTACCATGGAAGGGGTGGAGACGACCAATCCCCACTCCCGTTCCCTAAAAAGCCCCCATCCATACCGTATAAAAGAAAATAGATATACATCAGGAGCATCCAATCATCATCCTCTCATTATTATCATCTTACAATTGGTACACACAATGATGAGTGAGTAACCAGGTACATAAATTTTGGGAATTTTACCAAGTGTCATAAGGACACTATTAAGATTACTGAAAAAATTTCAAAGCTCTTTATTCTTTTAAATCGCAATAAATGCATTGCAAAAATATTGAAAAGTTCAATTTGTTTAGTTTTCAATAAAACATTTCTATATTAAAGGACTTAAAATTGTCATGTAAGCTAATTTCATAAATTATTCATAAGAACATTCTCTGATCTCTGAATGCGCAAACTACAAGAACAAATGGGGAAAAAAGATAAAGTGTGATTCGTCAAGAAAGAACCAAAAGCAGTCTCTGGATCCCCTCTAATCTCTATACCATACCCGTGTGTTTTCATGTACACCCCTGTCTCATATAGCTACTAATATTAAGAATTAACCTTCAGTCCCTCAATACACCATTACTAAAAGCTAACAAGTGCGTGTGCTTTGTCCAATTATATCATCAGCAACTTAATATTAGCTAGAACTACAAGACCATGATGCTTGTGAAACTTGGTTGCATTTTGATGAATATGATAAAGTTGAACAAGAAAAATACACCATACATCGAGAACTATGAAAAAAAGTAGAAAAAAATTTAAGTATTTAACAATTGAAAGGTTAAACCTTTGGTGAAAAATATGACTTTTTTTTCCCTTGTGTGATTTTGATTAATGAGCCCTCAAAAATTAAATACACACCCTACAAGTGATTCTCAAACAAAAAAAAATCAACAAGAAACTAAAGATAAAGATAGAACATTTGGCAAAATCGAACAAAGCACTTGCTGACTTGCCTAAACATAAGATGTAAATCATGAATAAAATAAGGACAACAAAGCACAACTACTATGAGTCCTAAGCCAAAACAATTTGCAGATGTGAATGAAATAAGTGACTTGCCTAAACCAATTGCACAGTACACCTGATATTCCAAATTTACTCAGATGACTGAACAAGTAATCTTGTTAAGAAAAACCAGTTTCTGAACAAGCGTCTCAGGCCAAATACCTCAAAAAGCACAAGTAACCTTGTATGATGAGCTAAAATTTGAAAGAGAATATATACACACTATACAGTTCAAGACTTCAAGCAAGATCACAATTCACTATCCTCATGAACATTAATATTTAATTCATTGTTCGGAAATCGAATCTCACAAAAATATGTAGTCTATGTTTATAATATATACAATAAATCAATAAAACAACGATCTGATAATGACACTGGCACTACATATGTATAATTTTACACTGCAAATCAGCAACTTATTATTTTCTATGATCTATTCTATTCATTAAGTACTTTCCTGATTCTCCTCCCCCAAGAATCTAGCCACAAGGTTATTTCTACGACTGAGCAAAATCAATCTCATCTTCTACAAACGAACAAAGCAAAAGCAAAATATTAAAGCAAATTGGTCGGCTTCAACATCTTTTACCTTTAACTTTACCCTACCTTATATCTGCTATATGCTCAATGCTTCTTTTAATTTCATCCCAAACCCAAAACATCTACCTTTAGCAGACCCTGTTCCCACTTTATGCAATGTATAAGAACACCAAAATCACAAACCAAAGAAAAAGAAAAGAGATGTGAAAAGAACCAAACAAATTCTCACTCCATTTTCCACTCTACCATTCCTCAAGAACAAAAATCTCAAGCCAGCAAACACAAAATCACACAACCAAAACATCAGCATTGCAAAAATGGAGATATTATCACAATTGTGGTCATTGTTAGGGTTACTTACCGTTCTGCAAAATGTGCTTCCATCTCAGATTCTCTCTTTGCTTCACTCTCTATACGAATCAATGCAAGATGTGCTATCTCCTTACGCGTACGTTGAGATCCCTGAGTTCAACGGCTATTGCGGCGTCGACCTCAACGACCTCTACCGCCACGTGCACCTCTACCTGAACGCCGCCGCGTCTGCCTCTCCTGCCGCCTCGTGCCGCCGCGTCACGCTCTCCCGTTCACCCTCCTCCTCCCGCGTCAGCTTCGCCGTAGCGCCAAACCACACCGTCCACGACTCCTTCGGCGGCCACCGCCTCTCATGGACGCACCACGTCGACGGCGTACAAGACTCTCTGGACGAGAAACGAAGCTTCACTCTCCGTCTACCGAAGCGCCACCGGCACGCGCTGCTTCCCTCCTACCTCTCCCACGTCACCTCACGCGCGGAGGAGTTCGAGCGCGTGAGCCGCGAGCGCCGCCTCTTCACAAACAACACAACCGGCTCCGGTTCCTTCGAGTCCGGCTGGGTCTCCGTCCCGTTCCGCCATCCCTCAACCTTCGAAACCCTAGCTCTGGAGCCAGAACTCAAGAAACAAATAAAAAACGACCTCGTTTCATTTCAAAACGGCAGAGAGTTTTACCACCGGGTTGGGCGTGCGTGGAAACGCGGTTACTTACTCCACGGTCCACCTGGTTCGGGTAAATCGAGCCTCATAGCAGCTATGGCTAACTTCCTCTGTTACGACGTATACGATTTGGAACTCACAAAAGTTGCAGATAACTCTGAGCTGAGGTCGTTGCTTATCCAAACGACGAACCGTTCCATTATTGTTATAGAAGACATTGACTGTTCCGTGGACTTAACCGCTGACAGAACGATGAAGAAGCAGCAAGCGGCAAAGTCGTTTAAGAAGTGCAAAACGACGATGTCGTCTTCCAGTTGTGAAGATAGCGGGAGGGTTACGCTTTCAGGGCTCTTGAACTTCACCGACGGGTTGTGGTCGTGTTGTGGGGAGGAGAGGATTGTGGTGTTCACTACCAACCACAGGGATAACGTGGACCCTGCGCTAGTTCGGTGTGGGCGCATGGACGTGCACGTGAGCCTTGGCCCGTGTGGGTTCCATGCGTTCAAGGAGTTAGTTAGGAACTACCTTGGGGTTGAGTCTCACGCGATGTTTGATGTTGCGGAAGCATGTATTAGGTCGGGTGGGTCCCTCACGCCGGCGCAAGTTGGGGAGATTCTATTGAGGAATAGAGGGGATGCTGACGTGGCAATGAGGGAAGTTGTGGCAGCAATGCAAGGGAGGATGCTGGCTGTGGCGGGAACCGGAGGCGGTGGTGGGGATCAAATGGATAATGTGGATGTAGTGGTGGCGGCAACAGTGGGGACGAGGTCGCCGGAGAGTGTATTAATGATAGGGTCGCCGGAGAATTGGGACACGACGTTAGGTGGGCGAAAGAGAAAGGAGAGTGTTAATGGGTCGAATGGATGCGAGAAGAAGGTAAAGTTTTTCGTAAGGTTGAGGTCGTTGACTAAGTCTGACTCCGGTAGATCTAGTGTTTTTGAGAGGGGAAAAAATTGAATTTTTTTTAAAATATTTTTAAAATTTTGTCTTGGACTAGAAAGGGTATTTTTTTTTTTTTGGTATTTTGAACTAGAAAAGTTTAATGTTTAATTTTTAACTTTGTTGGGGCCAGGCTTGTGTTTTCTTTTATAGTAGTAGAAAAGACATTAGTTAGATTGGTGTGATTAGTATTTTTATTTTTTCTTTTATGTAAAGCAAATTATTGTTCAACTAATTAACGTGTATGGATTTTTGGAAAAGATACTTTTATAACTGTTCTGAACTAGGCCCATTTACGAAGTAATCGACTTGGGCAACGATCCTTGGACTTAAGCGATCAAGCCCCAACGTCCAAATATTATGAGTTGGGCCAAGAAGATTAAAGTCCAATACTTCCATTTAGACCCAGAAGTAGAAAGGTCAGAAAGATTGTGAAACATCCATAACAGAAACTTGAAGAGTTGGAAAGTTTTATTCTCATCATAAACATCCATAAATAAGGGAATAAAGGAATTCACAAAATCAGACTTGATGACTAACAAGCTAAGGAAACCACTGGAAAATAAAAGGATGGATCACAACTATAAATAGGAGGAGGGTAACAAAAGCAAAGTGCAAGTGTGTGATAAACAACAATATTCTTCTAAACAACATCTAACTTAAGCATCAGAGTGACTTTGCAGGTTGCCCTCCCGGCCTGGTTCAAGACTTGAAGTCTCCGACTTTGCCGAGAACTTGGCAAGTTCCATTATCTCGAACACTGGCGCCGTCTGTGGGGACTTCAGTTTTGAATTATGGCTGCAAACAATGAACATGATCAAGGTGTTGGAAATCAACCACCACCATCACCCCAATCACAACCAAACCTTGATCAGCCACAATCACACAATGTGCCGACAGCTACACCAAACCCTGGGATTACCACCCGTCAGCACAGTGTACATGAGACGGAGGTAACTCCGGGACATGAATATAATGATTCTCAGCAGAATCGAAACTCTCAAGCCTGGGCACGTGAGAGACCAAGGAATGGTGAAGACAGAAGGTTGGAGGATAGACGTCAGCTTGACGGCCCAGACCATGATAAAGATAAAAGGATACGAAAAATGCAGCGAAAGATGTGAAGGCTTAAGAAGCGCCTTGGAAAGCGAACTCGAGTAGTAGAGAATTCGACTCTATTGGACCTCGGGTCCAAAGGGTTAGAAGACATCGATCTTCACCCTCGAGGGAGGTTTGACGTCAATCCCCTAGAAGAGAAACCAAGGACAAAAGAACCCGCCATCGGGGCAACACAAGACACTCCCGAACGAGGTCTTACTCGCCATAACGGAGTTATGGGTCTTCTATGGGTAGCCGTAGCCCGGTAAGACAGAGAGAAAGGCATGAACCTGTGATCATCGGGAAAACTCCTTTTTCTCCGGATGTGGTGAAAATCCGACTTCCACAGAACTTTGACAAACCCACTGATATGAAGTATGATAGTACCTCAGATCCTCTAGAGCATACCAATGCTTTTGAGGTCAGGATGAACCTAGATGGAGTCAGTGACGCAATCCGCTGCAAGGCATTCCCGGTAACCCTCACGGGTCAAGCTATGGTATGGTTTAACAACTTACCTAGTTCTTCCATTTGCCGTTTTTCTGATATCTCTAAAAAGTTTCAAGCCCACTTCACAACTCGAAGAACTTAAACGAAACATCCAATCTTTTTGTTGGGTGTGGAACAGAGGGTTGGAGAAAGTATCCGAGACTATTTGGATAGGTTTAACAAAGCTTTACTTGAGGTTAACAGGTCGAGCGCCACACCGGAAGTGGTCAGCTTATGTTTGATTGCGGGACTTCTGGAAGGCGACTTCAGGAGACACTTAACGTCCAAGGAAATCACGTCGATGGAGGAGATCCATTGCATTGCACATGAATACATGCAGGACGAGGATTTCAGTAAGGTGGTCTCTGGTAAAAGAAAGAACCCGACTTCCCAACCTAACAAAGGAGGAGGTCAGGGAAGTCAGGGACCATCCAGTATCCACACTGCCTACTAGACCACTTATTCCTCGGATCGGAAAGTTCAATACTTATACTCCATTGAATGCCTCATTGACTGAAGTGTATCAATAGATTTCTCAACGAGGAATCCTCCCGAAACCTCGACCTATCAGACCTAGGCTGAACTTGAATCGTTCTCTATATTGTGATTACCATAAGTCACCATGCCATAGAACCGAGGACTGTTTTGATTTGAAGGATGCGCTTGAATAAGCGATCAGAGAGGGGAAGTTGCCTGAATTCGTCCAACATGTACGACGCCCTAAAAAGCAAGGTGACGAAGATGAAAGGGAAGGTCGGAATCCCCGATCTCAGAGACAAACTGAGTTAGCCTCTGACACGGCACAAGTCGTGATCAATGTAGTGGTTGGAACCAGCCAGCTTGGGAAGTTGAAAAGTGCATCAAAAAAGGGCATTAAGCCCAGTCCAAAGAAGTATTGAGAATAGAAAAGATGCCGGTTGTTCAATTTACTCCTGAAGATTACCAACTTGGGACATCAGAGGATGATGAACCCTTGGTGATTACTGCAAAGTTGGGTAACGGGGTTGTCAGACGTATCTTGGTAGATACTGGGGCCGACTCAAATCTGCTGTTCCGAAGCGCCTTTGAGGCGTTGGGTTTGCGGGACCATCATTTGAAACCCCATCTTCCCGGAGTTGTCGGGTCGGGGACCATTTCATAAAACCTAACGGTGCGGTAGATCTCCTTATGACTTTTGGGGAAGGTGCAGAAGCACGAGCTGTACAAGCCGAGTTTGTCGTTTTGAAAGATTCAGTGTTACGAAGTTTTTTACAGATGATGGAAGAATAGCAACTCTCAGGGGTAATCGAGCAGCTGCTATCACTTGCAACAACACAAGTTTGAGTCTTCGAAAAGGCGAAGGACTCCACTGGAGTATTTATGGCTGACCTAGATGCACGCTTAGAGGAGAACCCAAGACCCGAATCTGATGGAAACCTTGAAAAATTTCAACTTGGAGAGACAGTAGAAGAGTATACCATGATCAACCGAGATCTGCCTTTTCCTTTGAAAGCAGAACTTTAAGAGTTCCTGAGAGGTAATATTGATTTATTTGCTTGGGAACCATCGCACATGCCGGGCATAAACCCTGACTTTATGTCCCACCAATTAGCAGTAGACCCTAAGGTAAAGCCGGTTTCTCAGAGAGGTCGAAAGATGTCTTCAGACCGGGCTTCTGAGGTAAAAAAACAGGTACATGGTCTACTGGATACTGGCTTCGTCCAAGAATTGAACTATTCTACCTGGTAAAGAAGGCTAACGGAAAGTGGCGTATGTGTGTAGATTATACTGATCTAAATAAAGCTTGCCCAAAGGATTCCTTTCCATTACCCAACATTGATGGTTTAATAGATTCAACGTCGGGTTATCGGTTACTCAGTTTCTTAGATGTATACTCGGGATATAACCAAATCCCTATGCACCGACTCGACGAAGAAAATCTGCATTCATAACCCCTGAGGGGATTTACTGTTATAAAGTAATGCCTTTTGGTTTGAAAAATGAAGGAGCAACTTATTAGAGGTTAATGGCCAAAGTCTTTAAGTAGTAGATAGGAAGAAACATGGAGGTTTATATTGATGATATGCTGATAAAGACTAAGCGAGATGATGACTTGCTTAAAGACCTCGAGAAGGTGTTCACGTGTTTACGACAACACTCAATGAGGCTCAACCCAGCTAAGTGCGCATTTGGCGTTTGGGGAAGTTTGTTATTGGCCAAGGATGTCGGAGCTCTCAAGCTAATAGTTTACAGTGACTCTCAAGTTGTTACATCTCAGGTTAATGGGGAGTATCAGGCACGAGACCCTCTGCTGCAATTGTACTTGCAAAAGGTACAAACCCTTTTACCTGAATTCCAATATTTTAGTATTAAGCATGTTCCTTGAGAACAGAATGCGAGGGCTGATATACTCTCGAAGTTGGCAAGTACAAAGCCGGGAACGGGAAATCGAACTTTGATTCAGGAAGTCTTGCAAGAACCATCAGTAAGTCTTGGCGTCTCCGCACACTTAACATTGTTAACAACTTGGATGGACCCTATCAGGTTGTACCTGGAGTTCGGGGCGTTGCCCTCGGATAAAAAGGAAGCCAGGAAGTTAAAAAAGAAAGCACCTCAATACACACTCACTAGCGATCAATTATATAAAAGAGGAATTTCACAGCCTCTATTAAAATGCTTGACTCCTCAGCAAGTTGCTTATGTTCTGCAGGAAATCCATGAAGGATGCTGGGGAATAGACTTGTTAGGTCCATTCCCACAAGCCCCGGGGCAAGTGAAGTATCTGATCGTAGCAGTAGATTAATTCACGAAGTGGATCGAGGCTAACCCACTTTCTAGCATTACATCAGCCCAATGTCGGAAGTTTGTATGGGGGCAGTTGATAGCTAGATTCGGAATTCCCGAGGTTATTGTAACTGAGAATGGAACTCAATTCACAGACTCAAGATTCCAAGAATTCTTGAAGGTTTTCGGGGTTAAACAAGTTTTTGCTTCGGTTGAGCATCCGTAAGCAAATGGCCAAGTTGAGTTTGCTAACAAGATAATCCTAAATGGCCTAAAGAAGAGGCTTGACGAATCCAATGGGCTTTGGGCAGATGAGTTGGATGTTGTTCTCTGGTCTTATCGAACGACCACTCAATCTACCACTGGTGAAACGCCTTACCGACTTACATATGGTGATGAAGCTGTGATACCGGTAGAGGTTGGGGAGCCAAGCCCCAGAATGTTACTTGGGTCCACAGAAGATTTGGAAGAGAAAGATTTGGTGGAGGAAGTTAGGCTCATGGCTGACCTAAATGAACAAGCTCTTAAACAGAAAGTCGCCCAAAGGTATAATAAAAAGGTCATCCCAAAGGAATTTAAAGTGAATGACTTGGTGCTAAACAATCAGATGCTGGAATGACCACAGCAAGTCGGGAAGGCAAAATGTCATCCAACTGGAAGGGGCCTTTTCGTATTAAAGAAGTACTTGGAAAGGGAACCTACAAGTTGGAAACGTTGATGGGTAATGAAGTTCCCAGAAATTGGAATGCTGTTCATCTTAGGAGGTACTACTCTTAGGTAATAACAAGTTCCATTACTAGTTAATAAGGGCACTCTTTTCCTTTTACTCCAAAAGGTTTTTGATGAGGCATGTACTTTTAATTTCCCCGTATTTTTAAGTTTCAAGCTTATCAGTTGTAGATGGCACTCTTTTTCCCTTTAATAGAAAGGTTTTTAATGAGGCCAAAAAATATGGCGAGTTTCCAAGATCTTTATTTCCTCGGTCGCTTTACTTTCAAAGTTAAAATAAAAAAGGTAAAAAGGGGAGCAAGATATGCTAAATATATTACCAATAATAAAAGTAACAAAAGCTACAATGCAATCTTATCGACTTGACGAATAATAAATAAATGATCAAAACCTAAGAATGCTTTGACAATAAAGTAAAGCAATCACGAAAGATATCTGAAACCAGATATCAGAAGATAAAACCCGAAAAACACGGGAAATAGTATCCAACTAAATATTAAAAGTGCTAAGTAGAACCCGGCCTAAGGGCAAAAGTACTTATAAAAGTAACCCGATCCTACGGGACCAAAAAAAAAAGAAGTTCAAGTAGAAAATAAACAAAACATAACTTAGAACTCAATAACTTCGCCGTTCACAACCTTTTTATAAGCGCTAACCCTTGAGAAGTCAATGTCAGGAGCAATGAGAGCACATTGATCCTTGATGTTCTTCTCCGTCTGGGCTACACCATCAACAACAGCCTTCTCAGCATCTGCTACAGACTTTGTGATACGCTCTGATCTCGGCAAGTGCACCGAATCGTACAAGTAATACCACATTGAAGTGGGTATCGTTCCCACAAGAAATAAAGGACTAAACAATACTATCTATCAATTATTCTAATCAGATCAAAATAAACTTGAAGGGAATTGAGTAATGAATTCGAAAATAGCATAAGCAAGAGAACAGAAAATTACTTGAGTTTGAATCAATGGAATGAGGTGTTAAGAGCTTCGGAGATGTTTTTCCCTTGAGGGCCAATGCATACATTCGAATAATTAATTCTAGGTTTTCAGAAATCAAGCACAACAAATCTAGTATAACTAAGCCATAATCTCTTAGTAACTTAGTTTCTATTTACCTAATCAAAAGTTAATCTCTTAGTCAATCAATCAAATAAATAGATGAAGATCTAAATCAGATTCCAATCCTTATGAGTCTCAAATGTGATCCTAGATTAGATTAAATGTCACTCTATCCAAACTAGTTCTAATCCAATTTTAACCCACAGAATTATTAGTTGCATAACAATTGACTTGACTATTTCTAGTTAGACTTAATTGATTATGTGATTCAGTTTTCAGCTAGCATAAACTAATAGATCTCTCAATCTAATTAATTTAGCCCTAGACAAGTTAAGAATACCTCTCAGTGATTCTAAACTATTGGGATGAAGAACAGAAAATTAAATCATGCATAGAAGATAACTGAAAATACCTCAATGAAT